>QTSX02006635.1:0-116580 GCA_014839935.2 Entomophthora muscae | reverse complement strand
TCCTCCTGTACTACCTTGGGGCATACTTCTTTTTGGGACATTTCAACCCGCAGTTGGGCAGATATTGAGTCTTTGGAGAACTATTCCATTTAGGAATGATGTCCTTTCCTGTAGGATCCTTGGTAACTGGATTAAATCCATCTGCCATCATTCATCATTTAGGAAGATTACTTCCTAGTGGGTGGGTGCCTGACAACTAGAGGCAGATGTTGTCTCTACCCAGAAGAAGATATTGGCTGCTGTGGGCTAGAGGTCTTCACACAGCAGGGATTTGTGGCTGCTTGGGGTGAAGGATGAGATGGCTCAGAAGGGAACTTTGTCTGTTTGGGGTGGGGAGTGATCCAGCCTGATGGGTAGTGTTTGCTGCTCAGGCTGGAGAATGTTTGGACCCTGGTGGGTAACACGGGCTACCAGGGTAGAAGATATGTGCCAGAATGGTAGGAGATGCCTACCAGGGCTGTAAGTTTTGGACCTCTGGCAGGTAGCGTGGGCTGCCAGGGAGGGGAAGAGCTCTGAGGGCTCTATGTACCCTGATACGCTTACAGGAGGTCTGTGAGCAAGCATCCTAACCAATAGACTGGTATGGTGTCCTTGTTTATGCCCCTATGGGAGCTTTGGGGAGAAACCAAAGTGAGCATTGGAGGGCATAGATTTTCTCAGAGGTGTCACCAAGGCAGTTTGCTTGGGGAAGTAAGATGCAGAACTTGGTGTGATCAGGCCTCTGGGAAGTAAAGCTGATTACTTTGCGGCTGAAAGCCCAGACTTAATCACCTGGGTGAGTAAAAACAATGGCATAGGCTTTGATGATTTATGGTTGGATGGCCTAAGTGGATTGCCACTTGCAAGGGCCCAGTCAAACGCCTTTTCAATATAGACTCATGTCTGGGTCTACAGGTTCTGGTAACGGGGACTGAGATAAAGAACCGAGATGATTCATAGTTTGGGATCAGCAGAGAAGACTAGTAAGAAGGACTGAATGATCACAGTGAAGACTAGTTGAGGGACTGTTAGTTTATGTTGAAGTTTGGAACAAAAATGATTCATTGTGAAGGTGGAACCAAGGTGGTTCCTAGTGAGGATTAGTTGATGGACTAGTTGAGGATAAGCTGAAGGACTACAAGATCATGATGCAGGAGTAGCTTATCATGATGCAGAAGCAGCCAGAGGACCAAGAGATCAGGATGTAGGAGTAGCTGTAGATCTGATGGATGGAGTAAGCTGCTTGGAGACTGAAATGAGCAGGCTGAAGGATCAGAAGATGATGGTGAAGGACTGGTGGTCCGGAGAAATACGCCAAGATTTTGCCTAATTGATTCATCAAGGTAGGAAAATGTGGAATGTTTTGCCTTGGTTTAGTAGTAAAATCAAGAAGAAATGTGGATAGAAGTGTGGATAAGAGATTTATTTATTAAGTTCCTAGGATAGATGAAGGTATGTTGCTATGAGAGCTAGATACAAAGTTGTTTTGGTGGGATGTTTTCCTTGGATTTTACCATATTTGTAAATATATGGGGGAAACGTTGAAGAGATCCAAAAAGAAAAATTTAAATAGTAGTCTACTATTTAAATTGGTTTATGTTGAATGCAGGGAAGACTGGTGCTGGAATAATGGACCGGTTAACACTTTGGTGCACAAAGAGTTATCACTTCAAGCAGTTTGAGCAGTGAAAATTAATTTCCTAGTTGGATTGTGGTGGATCCTAAGATATGGTCCAGTTTTGCGCTCTGCATTCATTGGTTGAGTTCTGGCAGGTTTCCTGATGGAAATAATTGGTTGGAAGCCAAAAGCTTAAAATATAAGCAAGGAAATAGTGAATTAATACTTTAAGCTTTTGAGAAAGTTAGTATATAAGCTTAAGTTATTATAGGAAAAAGTGAGCGGCATTGGTTTAAGCTTCTGAAAAAAGTCATTTTGAAGGTGGAACCAGTGGGAAAAGAAAACTATAAGAAGGCGGCTGGCTGGAAAGTTACAGGGTCTTTTCTGGGTCTATTGATTTTCTGTCAAGAGGTTTTTGGAAGCCTTTTGATTGTCAACAGGAGCTTGGTTGAACTGATACAAGTGGAATAACAAGGCCACTAGAGCTATACAGAGAGCTGAAGCCCAAGATAAAGGAGCAGGAGCCCAAGATCAAGGAGCTGGAGCTTGAGATAAGGAGCTGAATTCTAAGAGCGGCGCAGGAGTTCAAGTCTAAGGAGAAGAAGTCCAAGAATAAGGTGCAGGTGTATAAGACCAAGTACAAGGAGTCCAAGATATTGTTGGAGGACTCTAAGTATTAACAAAGTCATATTGTTTCTCTGATCCCCTGGGCTATATACCAGAAGGTTTCTAAGGGGATATTCCTTCTGAGAGTGAATAAAAGCCCATTTTGACTCCTATACATATTTCTGAGATACATTTTCCCTTACTAGAGAATGACAACCCCTTCCAGCTGGTCCCTGGATATGACCCAGGACACACTTTGGGGACTGGCAGACAGGAGCCCCGCAGTAACTATATCTTGTTATAAAATGATTGGTTTGGGACGGCTAAACTATGTGCCAAAATTTCTTGATTTCAGCTTTTGAATTGGTGTCTTCACAATTGAATTGGCCACTTGCACCTGAGTTATGACAAAATATCTGTCTCTATTTCTGAAGTCACATAATTCCCTCTCATAGCAGCTATATAATGCTTCTCTTCCTTTTTTATTCATCATTCATAATTTTAATTTTTAAATAAACTCATATTTTGTTTAGATTTGACTGTATCTTTTATCAATTCAGGTTTAATTTAATTTCCAAACTTTATATTTTAATCACTTTCTTCTACTTAAGTTAGCTAGAAAAAATGGGTAGGTTGTCTCAACTGGCCCTCTCTAGCTGAAAGTTGTGTGAGACTTCTGATATCACCTTGCAAGCTTATTTAAATTAGTCAGTCTGAGTTTTAGTAATGAAATAACCTTGACATGCCTGCTTCTGTTAGATTGGTCAGCCTCTGATTTGTCTTAAATGAAATCCAAAATTTGTAACCAGCCAGATTATTCACAAAATTAAGATCACAAATTTAGATAAAATAGACTTTTAGGCAATTTTTTAGCACATTAGACTTATCTGAGCAATCATCAGTGTTGTAACTATGTAGTATTAGCAGAGTTACATAGAAAATGATTAGAAACTAGATAACTATCTTTATTGAGATATGGAAATTGTATAGTTGGTGTCAGGTCCCAGAAAGCCCTACACAACCAGATGGCCTCCTTAGAGGCAAAACTACCCACAGCCTGGAAACCATCACAAATTGTCTCTCAGAGCAAGGAACCCCCTTTCAATTAACAAATGGCCCAGGATTTGAGAGGCACACAAGCCCCAAATCCATGGATTTGATTCCAGTAACAATTTTGGCCATCCTAACTATCAGGAAACTAGACATTGGAAGTGCAATTGTTTGATCTTGCAATTGGGCGCTCAATTGCTTGCGGGATCTATAAATAGAAGTGGTACCTCAGCTTTCTGCAACTCAAGCAAGGTTCTTGTTATACCAACCAATGAACATCAACCTCCAGGCCCAAGTACGCAAATTCTAGCCAAAATTGTAAGTTTAACTGAAATTGATGCCATCAGTTTTCTGGTGGCACAAAAAGCCTCAAAATTACCAGTAAGTATAAGTAGTGAGGAGGAGAAGCCCTCCTCACTGTTGAAATCTTAAATAAAATGAGTTTATGCCCAGAAATCTTCATCTTCTAGCAGGAATTGTATATTTTTTGCTCAAATTTAATTATTCTCTCTGCATCTATTTGGGAATTCACAACTCAATATAAACTTGCCTATCCCTACCCTCCTGGCTATACTCCTGCTACCTCAGTCAATCCACCCTGTGCTCTTGACTTGGAGTATTTCCACCCCCATCATCTGGATCTCCCTCCTGGTTGTGCTAAAGAGACCATCCTGCCTACAATGAAGGGGATTCCTACCGCTCCCCCCTTGCCCAACGCGCCTCTCACTCAGGACTTCAGCAAGTTGGGGTTTGTCTACATCACAGTATTTGGGCTGGCTGACCAGGTTGTTCCCCGTACTTGGAGTTGGCGTCCCCTAGCTACTACAGTCAACTACCTGATTGGGATTGCGCCTATTGTGTACATGGTCTTCCAGGCCCTGCCTGCCTCCCCTGCAGGATTTCAGACGGACTCTGGTATGGGCCGTGACAATTGGGATATTCATTATAGAAGGAACAAGATTGAGACAATCAATCAGTTGGATTGAGCAGGTAATGGCATGATTCTTGTAATGTGTGAAGAGTCAAAATGAGCTGTTCACCAAGCTGGGATTATCATTGATTTTTGTTGCTGGAAGATCATCAGAGGTGCAGGCACCATATTCTATCAGCTGTTGTTTGGTGGCTGGGATGAGGATCTCACATTGTTTTTGATGGGCCTTGAATGGGCAGAGTCTGTCATAGTGCAGGACTTTATCTTGTTTTCTTTTGCCCAAGCCTTGTATCAGGTTAGTATTGTTGTCATTTATCTTTAGGAAAATAAAAGGGCCTACTTTCTCAGGTTGTGGTTTACTCTTGTCAGTATTCATTACCCAGACCTTATTGCCAACTTGTGTCTGTATTTCAGAGGAAATAAAGTATTTTGTAGTCATTTTTCCTCTCTATCTGTTTGAAAGTTGTTGGCACAGAGTACCTAGGGGTTGATCTGTGTAAAACCTTGTTTGTTATTTCCAGCTTTAGCCCCGTGAGGGCTTAAACAATGCTTGGTTGGGTGCCATAAACTAGTTCAAAGAGGCTCTTCCCAGTGAATCTGTTCACTTGGGTACAGTACACCAGAAGGGCGGTTGCTAATTGTTTGGGCTAATTATCAGGGATTCTGGCAGTGAGCTTGGCAAGGGCTTGCACTAAACTGCCATTTAATTGCTTGAATCTTCTGTTGGCCTATGAATGGTAGGGATTGGTCACTGTATGCTACGCCCTGCTCAGAGAGATATACATTTGTGTCTTAAGAAGTTAATCTTTTGCCACTATCTCCAATAAAAAATCATGGCTTTTCAAATTTGCTGTGATTTTTGTGCCTATAAATCTGCGCACATTGTTACTAGTGTGGGCTTTGACAACCTGCACTAGTTGAAATTGCGTGGCAAAGTTGATAGTGGTGATTATGTACTTCTTATTGTTGCCTTTTTCTGGCATAGGACCTACAATATAAAGTGCCCATAACTTGAAATGCAAGTGTATTATGATGGGTAGTACTGACTTGAATGTATGTTGCTCTTGGCAAACTTCTTGCAAACCCCACATTGTTCAAGTACTTTTTAAATATCTTTGAAAAGGGTAGGTCAACATAATTGATGCTTCAGAAACTTGTACATATTTCTGCTTTTGGTGTGTCTGAGGTCTCTGTGGTATCATAAGATGATGTCTACTCTTTGATGTGTGGGCACGTAGAAGATAATTACCCTTTCTGACACCTTACAGTGCAACAATCCATAGAAATTGATAAACATAATTTTTTTCTTTATGACAGTATTGCATGTAATGTCTGTGATACCTGGGGGAAGCCTTTGTCCATTATTTGTAATACTAAGAGCAGCCAATAAGAGTTCAACCCATTCTTTTCCCTTGAGGCTCACATGTAAAGTCTTGATAAAGTATGTGCAGTAACTAGCTCTGGTCCATGGTTTTACTGGATTTTCATGTTGGATATTTTAAGAAACATCATCCATTGTGTCTGTCTGAAAGAGAGGCTTAACTGTGTTTTAAAATATATGAGTGACTTGTGGTCTGTGATAGCTATAGACTCTTTCTGCCTCTCAAGCTAACAGAACCATTTACTAGGCAGTGTACAATATCCAGGAGCTCTTTGCCATGGATGGGATAGTGGTATTTGATGTCTGTTAATTTTAAGAACTCATAAACCACTGGTAGAAACTCCCCAGTGTCAGTCTTGATCCAAAGTACGCCTCTTATGAATTCAACTGAGGTGCTGGTTTTCATTTGGTAGTCCCCATTTCTTTTGGGATATTGCAAAATTGGGGCTGACACTAGTTTTCCCTTCAGGCAAAAAAAAAAGAGCTCTAACTAAGAGGTCCAGAAAAACTTAGATTTAACACCTGGGATGGTGAACAAGGGCGCTGTCAGCCCACCACAGTCTGGGATGAATCAAAATATGTAGGCTATCATTCCCAGGAATGTTCTGAGCTCTCCCTTAACCTTGGGGAGGTATCTTGAAGATGACTTAAATATTTTAGACATCAGGCTTGATACCATCCTTGGAAACTATATGCCCCAGAAAGGGTAACTGTTTACAGTAGAATTGACATTTTGACAGCTTGGCTAGAAGTTTATGCTGTAACAGGGTGGCAAACACTGCTTTCAGGTCTTTATGATGTTTTTCTACTGTTGGGATATAAAATATAATGTTGTTGAGGTACACAAGTGTGTGCTCCCCAATTCAAGGATTAAACACCTCATTTGTGAACATGAAAAAGGTTGATGACACATTGGCCATTCCAAAATTAAGAACAACATACCTTTATGACCTGTAATTAGTTCACAAAGCAGTCTTTGAGATGTCTTTCTCTTTGGTTTGGATCTGGCTGTAGCCCACTGTCAAGTTGATCTTGGAGAAAATAGTTACACCACTAGTAATTTAAAAAGACTGTTGATGAGTGGTAGTGGATAGTGGTTTCTTATAGTGACTTTGTTCAGGGCCCTGTAAATGGTGACTAATCTCAGGAACTTGTCCTTCTTTTCCAAAAAGGATACTGAGGCACTAAATAAATATTTTGATAGTCTTATTAGCCCATTTCCTGGGACTCCTTAAGTTAGACACAGAGCATATTGTTCTTGTAAAGTTACTCCCCCTTTGGCTCTGAATTGAGCAGTATTCTTGCGCTAATCCAAAAAACACCCCCAAACTTGGCTAAACCCTTGAATTCCTTGGAGGATTTAGCTCATACTGTGGAAGAGAGGTTTTTTTGTGTATCTCTTTCAAGTCCCCCACTTTGTCCCCCTGCCTGCTTATCAATAAAAGAAAAACTGATCAAATTGGACTACTTATTGGCTTGGTGTTGTCCTTTCTTTAAAGATCTGCAAAGGAGCCAATCAAAATTTGCCACATCAACTCCTGAAAATTTTTAAAGTTTAGATTACAACTTTTTCAAAAACCACTCCTTGGACTCCAGACAATCAGGTGATGGTTTGGGAATTAATCCAAAACCTTTCAGTCTCCATGCTCATAGCCAGCAAATTTTATCACCTGGCCAATCAGGGCCCTCCCTCCTCCCTGGTGGCCCTGCTGACTGAAAATGCTCTTCAAATGACAAGTAGCCCCATCTTGGGATCTTGCTTGTTTATTTTATAATCTAACAAAAATTGGGTTTATTCACTTGGTTTTTAATTGATGCCCTTTAGTTTTGGGTCCTATTTTTAAAATATTGTCAGTGAAAATCCTCTGTTTATTACCTTTATTAATGCCCAGTTGTTTATAGTATTGACAACAGTTTTCCTAGAGATTATTATTAAAATTATCTTAATTTTTACTTGCTCTTTCTTTCAAAAAGCAGGGTTGAAGTTGAAAATCCAGTTAGAAAGCTTTATAAAATCTTTGTTTAAGCTCAATTTTCTCTTGTTTTTGCCTCCTTTTGACTTTGATCCCATCTTAAGTGATAACCAACTTGTCCCCAAGTATCCAAAGTCCACTGTTTTTATTCATTTGGTTGCTGTTCCCCCAAGACCCAAATTTCTTTTGGTTTGAGACCCCATACCAGGAAAAAAGTTTTCTGTTTCTCTTAAGCAAGCAAATATGCTATTCCCACTCATCAAATTTGTGGTTTTTACCCTCACACCCTCCTTGCTGCCTATTTGGTCTATGCCCCCTGAATTATGGGCCTTAATTACCTCCTCAGCCCAGCTGGTGAGAGAGGATCTGGCCCAGCTTCTGTACCTTCTGGATGATCTTCCAGGCAAGGCCCATGACATGCTCTTCACAGGAGAGAAATTAGTCAAAAGCCTTACCTGTGACAACTCAATTTTGCTCTTTTGGAAATAAACTCAATGGTTCTCCTTCTGGAGAAAATACCTACCCTCAATTTCCTGGTACAAGAAAGTGCTTAAACTCATCCTGTCCTGCTACCAACCTTGGATTATTCCCCCAGCACACTCACAGGTTGCTTTCAGGTATGCTATTGATGGCGCTGAATTCCTACTTCCCACAACTATCCCCTGTCTTGTCCTTCTGATAACCTGTCTGAGCAGCTGTCCCAATGTTGCACTGGGTGCTGTCCTGGTAGATCTCTCCCTCAGGATGTGAATCAAGCTTAGTAATTTTAGCTCCCCTCTTTCAGAGTTCTTTTTTGGGTAATTTGATATATAGGGTGTGCTTTGGGTATCACTCTTTTGAGTTATATGAAGTGTAGTATATGCTTTTTAAGGGGGCTGTCATGTCCTTCCCCAAAGGGCAGGCTCTTTAAATTATTATATTTATTATTTTTTTCTTAACTTTCTTTCCTACTTTAAAATTAAAGATTTGGAATTTGAATTATGAGTTAATATTTAAGTATTTTTAATCTAATTACCTTATTTTTACGTTGCTTTGTGTTTGAGTTGTTGTCGTTGTTGTCTTCAGTCTTTTCTGCTATTAAATAGCTTTATATTTTCTATTTTAAGTTAGAAAATTCTTAAATTTAAATTACCTTTTTGTAACTCCCGTTATGTAGTTGCTGGCTCTTCCCCAGCTTATATTGCCAATCTCCAGCTGCTCTGTGCTTTAGTTCTGCTTCTCCTCCAGGTTTTTTTACTAGTTATCTCCGGTTGCTCCTTCTCTTGGAGGTTTCCACTATGCCTATCATTTTCCCAACTGTCAAAGAATTCTCTATAAATAAAGAGCTTGTGAAGAGTAGGCTTTAAGCCAGAATTCTAAGAGATTTCTACCCTTCAATGCTTTATCAAATTTTAACTTGAGATCTTAATTTTTAGAAATTTGTAAATTTTTATTATTTATTTTAAAGTTTAGTCTTTTCTTTTCTTGAACAAATGGAAGTTGTAAAACAACAAGCATTAGGCTTTTTGTATCCATTGTTTTTCCTTAAGGAATCTTTTAATAGTTACATATACCAGTTTGCTGATGGAGAATATCCAAATATTGACATTCCCTTAGTTATAAATTTTTAAATATTAAGCACCTTGTTTTGTCTTCTTTGCTTAGGGTTCTTAAACTCTATCACTCCTTTTGTAACCCAGTATAGGTTTTTAGCAGGATTCTGTAAAATTATCTTACAGACAGTTACTACCTTTTTATACCTTTTAAATCTTAATCCTAATGCTTTACACGCTTTATTTTATAACCTTGTACCACTATGGACAAGACCTTACAGGGGCCTGGTAGAGCCTCTTCAA
Organism: Entomophthora muscae; assembly: GCA_014839935.2. Classification (NCBI taxonomy): domain Eukaryota; kingdom Fungi; phylum Entomophthoromycota; class Entomophthoromycetes; order Entomophthorales; family Entomophthoraceae; genus Entomophthora; species Entomophthora muscae. The sequence continues at coordinate 107,207 of QTSX02006635.1, read as the reverse complement.
ATATTTCTGGGTGTTAGGCTACTATTTCTCAATCTCGGGACATGATAGTGTCTTGTTTGTCTTTGAAGTGTATGACTTCATATTGACAGAAGTCTCAGTTAATTGCTTTAAGGCTGTTGTTCTCCTCTTATGTTTCTTTTATGCACATAAATATGTGATCCCTTAAAAGCTGGTTTATGGTATCTGGATAAATTTGGTGGCTAATGCCTTCTTGCTTAAAGGTTAAGACTGAGGTGGCCCAGCCAATGTGGGGATTGTTTTTTCTCAATAATTCCAAGCCAAGTACCACACCAAAGCAAGGAAAGTCAATGACAGGTCCTTAAATGGTGGAGTGAAGGTTCTCTAGTGTGATGGAAAAGGGGGAAGTCTCCTAGGTAACAGCAAAATGGTGTTCATTAGCTAAAACTATGTTTCTAATCTGCAAAGGATTAGTTGCTATCTTGAACTTGTTCAAAAAGTTGCTGTTGATAAGGGTACAATCTACACCTGAGTTCAAGAGTGCTGAACCTGTGTAACTTTTAAAGCAGAATGGGTAATACATCAATATATTGTGGTGTCTGAAAATTGTGTGGAGTATCAGATCTCCTGATGAGACCTAAATCATAGGTCACTGGTTCACATCTACAGGTCAAACTTATCATTGGGCAAAGCTGATGGTTTTCAGGAAAAGCTTGGCTTTCTTATTGCCCCCAACCTTTTTCTTCATTCTGTTTGACCTGGGAGGTAGTAGCTCTAAAATGAGTACAATTAGACTAACCATTGTTCCTGTTGTTATGGCCATTAAATGCCTGAGGTTTATTGTTGCTGCTGTTGGCAGGAGAGCGGCAGCTGGAGCACCCTTAGGATGAGAGTCTTTGGGTCTTTTTTACCAGCCTTCTTCTTTTGGAGCACATTAGAGGTTTTTTCTGCTTTCTTCACCTTATTTGTCATGAATGACATTTCAATACTTGTATTGAAAACCCAGGAGTTGAACCCCAGTCCTTTTAATGCAGATTGCCCTCCCAGGATGGCCCAGGACCCTCCAGCTTGTTAAGTCACTGACTTTAATAGTTAATTTATCCTGCAACCCGCCGGCTTAATAATGAGGATTCCCCAAATGGTTGCCAGATTGCTGCCAAACTGGTGCCACTGGAGGCCCATACCTACGCAAGAAATGTGGCCTGCCTAAAAGAGGTTGGGAAAAGACCCACTACTAGCCCTGCCAATGAGCACCAACTGCTGCCAGTCCCCAGTCCAGAAAAGGGAATGTAATTGGCCAGCTCAGGTGACATGGTAAACCACAGCAGCAAAATTAAGCATTGTCACTTCTGTTTGCCAGAGCGTACCCAACCAGGACCTGCTGCCCTTGAGATCCTAAGCCAAGATCCATACCCTGCCGGCAAACTGCCCATGAACCGGAAGCCCACAAAAACCAAAGAAGCAAAATCACACAGTATAAGAACGCTGGCGGTGTGGTGATGATCATATCATAATTTTTGATAATAAAGTTTTATGAATCTTTGGTTCAAACAAATCTTACCTTATCTAGTCTTAGGGATCTTACATCTTAACTCCAGCCAATTAGACCATCAGGCAACCACCTCCTCTGGAGACTAACCTGCTGACCCTTTCCAGGCATTATACCGTCTCCCTGGAGCCCCCTTTGGACCTGTGAATTTCATCAAATACCCCCTGAACCCCACCTACTCTGAGTTCAACTTGGAAACCATCCTCATTGGCAATCCCTTGGAAAGGACTAGAGAAATCAAATACATAGAACACAAAGGAAAGTGGTACAAGAGGCTGCCAAGATTGTTCAAAGACAAGTACAATTACCTATTTGCTTACTTTGTTCCCATGACTCCATCCTTAACCCCTAGATCAGACTGCTCAATGGAACCTACTGCTGCAGCAGAGACCACCTCTACCCAACTGTTTGGAGTACTCTACACTACTTTGACAGGAACAGTAGACACTATTGTTCCCAATTCAGTGCCCTGGTCTTTGCTTGGGTGATCCATATCCTATATTATAAAGTTAGTATCCATCCTATGGTGGGCATTACCCTCTGGCCCAGCCGTATTCTGTCCCAAGCCAACCAATGCATCTACTTTTGCCTGGCTTCCTGACACCTCCCTTAACACTCACCACACTGACTTTGAGCGGTTAGTGGTAGAACCCAATAAATTCCGTGTCCATACTGCTGAGTAACTACAATTCTTGACTGAGGTTGCCTAAAGAAGTATGCAGGAAATACAAGATGAGTTAGTGCAGGAAAAGGCTGCTGCAATTACTATTATGCAAGGATTGCAAGCCTGTATGGATGAGTTGAGTCAAAATCCTGATGGTGGTCAACCTTTTGAGAATCTGGAGAGACAAGAACAGGAATTTTGGGACACTATTCATGAACTGTGTGCTACCACAAGAAGCCAAGCTCCTTTGGAGGCTGCACCTCAACCTGACCCCCAGGTAGCTGTACTTACAACTCAGGTGGCTGAAATCCACCAAGTAATCTTGGAGACACAAGAAGCTGTCCCAGAGTCCACCAATTTTCCAGGACCCTCCAAAGATGAAGGCTGTTGCCCAGGATGCCTGGACAGCCCTGTATCCATTGCGCTAGAGATATAATTGCTCTAGCAAATAGACTTGATCACATAAAGCAAGATCACAACGCTCTAGATACAGAATTTCAGGAAATGACCAAATTGATTAACTCTGTAAATGTGCAATTCTCCTCTTGTCTGGCAGTAGGCCCTTTCCTGACTTTGCGCCTAGCTGAACTCTCAACAGTGGTGACCAACCAAGGACATCAATTGGATACTGCTGAACAACAGGCAGGCCACACTGCTGAAGCTGGCACCTGAAATTCTAATTCTTTAGTCACATTGGATGAAAGTATTTGACAGTTGTGGGCCAGAAAGCCACCCACAGAATCTGAGGCTAATTTCTCCCCTTGCATCAATATGGTAGATAATAATAATGGTGGACCAACTCCAGAGACTCATTTCAAACCTACATTCAAGCAAGTCTTTGACCCAACAACGTCTTTAATTGCTATCTTTCTTACCATATATGAGTCTGCCATTTGTAGGGCTTCTGATGAGATTAAGAAAGAACCCATCTTGACCAGCCTTTAACCTACCTGTCAAGAAGTAGTGGTACCCAAGCTTTCCTTCATTACCACCTGGGAAGAGATTAAGCAACTGCTGATTGAGGAGTTTGGAGGATACCTTAGCTTATAAGTGAAGAAAGATGTGTTCATGTACATTGCCTTTAAGCCTAAGGAAACCTTGGCTGAGTTTTCTGATATATTTTACGTGGAAGGTCAACAGTTAATAACAAGTAAGCAGTTGACTGCCCATGAGGCCTATAATGCTTGCGCTCAAGCCCTCAAGGTCAACCAGCTATTGTGTTTGTATTTTAAAGCAAATAAGATTATGCTTACATCCATGAAGAGTATCAAAACCCTCCTCCAGTACACGCACCTCACTCACTCAGGTTCATTAGTGAAAGAAAATTGGGCTTTTAAATCAGGCAAAAATTCCTTCTCCTCACAGATCTTAGTTGTGAATGCCCAAAACCAACCTAAATGACAGGGTTGTCATATTTGCAGTCAAGTGGTACATCACTCTCAAGTTTGCACAAATCCCCGTGTTGAAGGCGCTGATCCTAAAGACCAGGCAGGAAAAGAGAGGTCAACCTAGAGGCAGAAATGCTTTTGGTTGACAATTATTTGCATTCTCCCCCTTCACCTCCTAATTCTGCTGACAAGGAATCTGATTCTCATGCTCATCCTAGTATTCTTCTCTTCCACAACATTTTGGACAATTCTGATATTTAAGAATCCGACGTTGAGGACTCTGATACATATGGCTACTCTTTCCTTGCTGTACCTGAGACCATTCCTGTCCCTTATAAGCTGTGGTATGGAAAGACTATAACCACAACTAAACCTTTTGCTGACGCCAAGCAGATTGTTTCAAGACCCTACCTCACTCAAGATAAGAGGTCACTTGTCTTGGTGAAAACCTCTGAAGAGGCTTCTGAAGTGGCTGATGCTGTCTTCCAAAATATCTCCATTTCACTTCCCCTGCAGACTGTTTATAAGGAATTTCCTGGCCTCAGGAGCATTCCAGAAAAGTGAGATACAGAATTAGCTAAAGCACAAGATGTCTTTACTGTCCTTTCTCTGTTTGGATGTACAACTACTTGCATAGAAACATCCATCCAAAAGGTGCTGCTCAAGGCCATCCTTGACACTGGTTTCCCAGTCAATGTTGTGTCTTCTAAGTTAATGAAGAAACTCAAGCTAGCTCTGGACCTCAACTATAATCAGAATTATAGTACAGCTGGTCTATCTATGACATGAACCATTGGTGTGTACTCAGCTCTCCCTATGCAATTTGACAAGTTACTCCTTGCTTCCCCTTATGTAGTCCTGGAAAATGAGAGCTACAACCTATTTGTTGGTACTTGATTACTCCAAAAATACAATGGGATCATCAACATAAAGGATGTATACCTATCAATATTTGGGTATGAAGTTCCTCTCATCTTTGAAGAACCCATCAAAGTGCCTGGCAAACACCTAAAGACATTGTCCTAGAATAACTTCTGTAATTTTCACCCTAAAATACTGCAAACACTCCTCCAACATGAAGTGCCCTCCTCCAGCCTGCCCTGCTTTTGAAGTAGTTCCTCTCTTTGCTACCTCAGCTGTGACCATCCCTCCTGGGTCTCAAGTTATCCTTGACTCCCAAATCTTGTATGAATTGCCTGAGTGTACCTTCCTAGAACCATAACTCCTTCCTCTTTGGGGCCTAATAAACCTCATCTATGCCCAAGAATTTTATAATCTTCTCACAAAGATGCTGTATAGTTACTTGTGACTAACCTAACCCCTGTACCTATTACTGTATCTAGGGGTCAAGTGGTTGGCTCTGGTTGACTTATAAATGCACCTGACTTTCTCTCACTACATCCTTTTGATACCTTTCATGATTTCAAACTACCAGAGGAAGAACCTCAAGTGTTGTACTTGTTTACTGCTCAAGACTTCCCAGAGTTGCCTCCTGTACAACAGAAAGAAGCAATTGACTTGCTAGATCAGTTTGATGACATCTTTGCTAAGGATAGTACTTACTTTGCCTGGCTAAAGGTTTCATTCATCAAATAGATACCGGCAATGCTCCCCCTTCTGAGTCAAACCCTACCAACAAAGTAGAGTAGAGGATGCTCAGGTGTCCAAGGATCTCAAACAGTGGTTGGACGCTGGGCTGCTTGCCCCTTCCCAGAGTCCTTGGGCCTCCCCTTTGCTCATCTTGTAGAAGAAAGATGGAAGTTACCACATTGTGATGGATTATTGACAGTTAAACTCTATAAACAAGAAAGATTCTTATACCATACCACACATAAATAATACCCTCTTCTGTATTGGGGGGTCTAAGTTCTTTTCAGCTATGGATTTAACATCTGGATACTGGAAAGTTGATCTCTCTTCTGATGATAGACAAAAAGACGCTCTCATCACCTCTAAATGATTGTTTAAACCTACCTGCATGCCTCAAGGGCTTTGTAATGCCCCTGCCACGTTCCAGAGGGCTATATATTCTATACTATGTGATCTAAACTCTCATGTGTATTAGTCTATTTGGATGATATAAAAGTCTTCAGTGCAATCTTTAATGATTATCTGGCCACCCTAAAACAGATCTTCCTTAAGATTTGAGAGGCTGATATCAAGTTGAAACCATCTAAATGTGCTTTCTTCAAGGAACACATTGAGTTCTTGGGTCATGAAGTAAGTCAAACTGGAATCCAACTCATGACCAAGAAAGTTGAGGCTTATAAAAAATGCTTCCTCCTACCAACCTCTGTAAAGTACAAGTCTTTTTAAGCATGATGGGTTATTATAGACAGTTTATCCCCAACCTCACCAATATTAGTGAGCCTCTGGTTTAATTATTACACAATGTCCTCTTCAAGTGGACCACTATCCAACAGCAGGCTTTTGAGACTCTTAAACAAAAACTCAAAGAGGCTCCCATCCCAGTGTATCCCAACTACAATAAGGAGCTCATCCTTTACACAGATGCTAGTGACCTAGCTATTGGAGCCATCCTTGCACAACTAGACAGTGAAGGAGATAATCATCCTGTAGCATATACATCTTTTGTCCTAAATAAGAATGGGAAGAACTATAGAATCACTGATAAAGAGTACCTTACTGTACTAAATGCTGCTAAAAAAAATTTGCCATCACATTTATGGCACTCATTTCACTCTGGTTGCTGATCACACTTTGCTTAAGTGGCTACAACAGCCCTAGGAGCCTGGATGTAAATTAGCTAGATGGGCCTTCCACCTTCAGGGCTATGATTTCACTGTGTTACATTGCCACAGAATCTAACATCAGAACACAGATGGATTATATCAAATGCCTATCCTTGCTCTACACCCTGCAGAAGCCAACCAATTGTATGAACTAATTGGGTATCTTTTCTCCTGGGAAAACAAGACTGATGAGATTTGATATTCCCTGACTTAGCTATTTGAGAGCACCCTAATTTGTGACAATCAGCTCTTTAAGAAAGTGCATGACCATTATATACCCTATTTACACCCCAGTCTTTGTCTCTCATTAGTGTTCCAGACCCACAAAGAGGCTGGACATGGAGGCATTGCCAAGACCTATGACTGGCTCCAGAAGAACTATTATTGGGAGAACATCTGTCTACTGATCCCTGATGTCATTGCTAGTTGTAACAAATGTCAGCTACAGCGTCTCTGAGCTGCCTCACGTGAGTTTAAATTATTCCCTCCACAGAACACCTTTAATACAGTCAGTATTGATGCTGTAGGGCCTCTTTATTGTTCACTCTCAGGTTGTGAAATCATTTTAATTGCTGTTGATCATTTCAGAAAACGGGTAAAAGCTTGCCCCACCAAATACATCACAGCTAAAGCCACTGCTGCCATCTTACTGCATGATTTTTATTGCCATGGTTGCTCTCAAGTGTTATTGTCAGATGATGGAAATAACTTCTACGCAAAATTAGTTACTTCTGTTGTAGAAGCTTTGGGGTCTCATAAATCCTTCTCAGCTCCCTAAAATCCTTCCACTAATGGGACTGTAGAGTGTTCTAACTCCACTTTAGTTTCTATCATACAGAAACTCACCTACTCTGATGCTAAAAATTGGGACCTATACCTTCCCACTGTTCTCTTTGTCTACCATCTCAGTAAGCATTGAGTCACCAGGTACTCTCCCTTTGCTATGTTGTATGAGCGCAACACCACCCCCATTGCTTTTGGGGCCACCTACTCTCTTCTGACAAATCCATGGATTCTGATGCCCATATTAAGAACTTGGTCAACTGTGTAATTGACATCCAAACCACTTCCTATACCTCTGCATACAAGACCAAGATGCTAGAGCTCTCCCCTGATAATACCAGGCGCTTCACCTTACCAGATTTTAATGTTAGAGATCACATCCTGTACTACCAACACAGAGTGGGAGGACGTGCTAATAAGTTGGATACCTTATGAATTGGACTGTTAGAAGTTACTTTCAAATGTGGCTATGAGTACACTATGAAAATCCTCTCAAGTAGTTACCCATTTTCCTAAGTGCATGCTAAGTTCCTCCACAAGTACCACCCCCTAAGGCTAATCTAGAAGGTGGCAATTTTGTGAGTGCCAATATTCACACTATTTTGATTTTGCTTTGTTGGGTCATTTTGAGGACAAATTCCTTGCTTTTGCTTTTTCTCCTCAAAATGAGGTCATTTCCGAAGTGGGAAATTCAACTGTTTGTTTTCCTGATTCTTCACAACTCACTTTACCCATTTGTGCCTGTGGTGAGTGAACCTACCATCCTAGTATTGTTTTATTGTATCACCAAAAAAATATATTCTAATTCTTTATCACTAATAAAAATTAAGTTTGATTTACATTTTTGTCTTTGTGTTTTTAAGTACTTTGGCGCCTCTCTCTAGCCAAGACTATTAGAGACTTATTATTCAGGGCCACAAGGTAACTGCATCACCTTCCCTGTCAACTAACCAAGACTTAGTACAAATCCAATCCTAAGGTTAGGATTTCCCAGTGTGTGTCTATGCTGCACCTTAGAACCCAATACAGGGCGCTCAACAAGGTCACATTAAGAACATTTATCCCCTGACCCTGATTGATTATCTTATTATACGCCCTGAGGGGTCTGATTCTTAACAAAAAATTAACTTGACAGCAAGTTACTACCAAATCTGCGTAAGGTAGAGGACATACCCAAAACAGCGTTCTGAACTAAATATGACTTGTTTGAATGTGTTGTCCTCAACTGTGACACGACAAATGCTCCAAGTACCTTTATGACCTTTATAACCAAAGTTTTTAAAGAACACATGGAAAAAGGGCTATTATCTACCTTGACAATATAATCATATACAGCCCAACTAAAGAACAACACCAGAAAGATATCTGCCTGGTCCTCAACACCCTTCAAAAAAACCAAACCATAGACAAGCCCTCAAAATGTAACTTCTTCTCAACAGAAATTCCATTTTAGGACACATTATCGGCAAGGATGGAGTGAAGCCAGACCCAAAAACTATATGAGCCATAATTGACATGCCAGCGTTGCAGAATAAAAGCAAACTTTGTATGTTCCTGAGCATGGTAGCTCACATTAGGAGGTTCATCCCTGACTGGGGCGCCTTGACTGCCCCTTTATCTGCAATCACAGGCAAGACAAAAAAATTTGTATGGGCAATGTTGAGAGATCAACACTTTTGACAATTAAAAGAATCTATGGTAACTTCTCCTATCTTGCAATATCCAAATTGTGAAGGAGTGTATAAACTAGAAACTAAAGCCTCCAATTATGCAATAGGAGGAGTACTCCAAATCCATACTACAGAAAATGACTTTGTAGGGTTCCTGGTTGCCAGTCCCCAAAGTGTGTCCTGGGTCATAGCCAGGGACTGGCTTGGAGGAGTTGTCATTTCATAGTGGAGGGTGTTGGCTAGCTATAAGTTTATACTGGGCCTGCATTAATGCAAACTCTTCCAATACTTTTCCTATTACTAGGCGGGCATCCCCACCATGCACCTGTATTTCAGCAGGTGCTAACCCTTCTGTGGGCCTGTAACAGTCCTTCAACAACATTGTAAACTCACTCCCAATGAGCTCCTGCTCCCTATTTGTGATTTCAAGGTGTCTAGTTAACCTTTCCCATTCTTCCTGAGAGGTCTTACTAGTGGCAAACCTTCTATAACTTTGACAATAATTATCTTTTTCCCCTTGGCAAGGGTAAAAGATGTGGGGCAATTCACTCATGGGGCCTACCTGTACTACTTAGAACTTTGAGCAGGGGTTAAAATAGGCTTTTATTCAAGTTCAGAAGGAAGATCCCCTTAGAAACCTTCTGGTATATGGCCTGGGAGGTTAGGAAAACAATATGTATTTGCCAATACCTTAGAGTCCTCCAACAATATCTTGGACTACTTGTACTTGGTCTTGGGCTCCATCTCCTTGGTCTTGGACTCCTGCTCTTGAGTCTTGGGCTCCTGCACCTGTATCTTGGGCTTAAGTCCTCTGTGTAGTCCTTGTGGCCCTTGTAATCCACCTGTATCAGTCCCTGAAAAGCTTCAGATAGCTTCTAATTTTATAGATCCTTGCTTCAGTCCTTATTTTCTCTCAGAATTCTTGACTTTCCAAGCTTAACCCATCCAGTTTCTTTGTTTCTACAATATTTTAACCTTTTTTACTTACTTCAGCCAATGAAAACCCTGAGTTTTCTGTTTCATTTACTCATTTTTAGGCTTTAACTCTTCAGTTAAAGCCCTCAAAACACTGATCAAACAGGCTTTGACTTGCAGTCAATCAGACACTTGGATTCAATGGGTTTGCCAAAAATTTCACCCAAATGACTTGTTCTTGACCATGGTTCAAACTTGGCGCTGTCTCCCTCCAGATAAACAACTGCTCTGTGTTTCAAATGGTTAAGCTGTAATTTCCATCACGTTTCTGGCAAGACCTGAGCGCTTTTGACTAAGTTTTGCTTAAGGAATTTTCAAACCCTCTATTCTTCAACGTTTCTCTGAGTTTCTCCACATTTTCTAAACATTTCAGCACTAAAAACTCACCCGCTGCTTGCTTTCCACTTCTCACAACCATTTTGGCAAAATCCTGACCTTTGTCTCAACAGTTTCTCTGCCCTGTTACTGGTCTCTTTCCAGATCTATCAAACTCAAACAACTCTTAATAAATTCACAGTTAAAACACTGTAAATCCACCCTTTTTCTCTTTTTAATTTTATGATAATTTACTTAATCTTTTTTATCATATTATTTGGCAGCCTTAATTAATTCTTTTACTGCCTCTTTCTTATTGTTTTCTCTTTCAAAAGTCCAAAACAAGCATCCTAGCTCCTTTAATCATTCCAGCTAGCTCTTCTCAGCCAATTTCCAGTTCCTCAGCTAGTCCTGCACCATGATCTTCAATTCTTTCAGCCAGTTCTTCAATATGATCTTCTAGTCCTTAAGCTTGATCTTTTAGCCCTTCAGCTAGTTCTTCCTTATCCATCAGCTAGTTCATCAGTCATTCATTTTCAGTTCATCAACCAGTCCTTAATATGAACCACCTAGGTTCCATCCACACCATGAACTATCTTGGTTCCATTCCTCACTATGATCTTCCAGTCCCTCAACTAATCTTAACTGTGATCATATAGTCCATCTTACTACTCTTCACTGTTGATCCTACACTATGAACCACTGTGGTTTCATTCTAAGTCCCTGTTACCAATACCTCAGACTTAGGCAATAAGTATACAAGGCTACTGGCTTATGAATAGGCCCTTACAAGTGTGCTCCACTTAGGCCAATCAACTACAGATAATCCTCATGTCTGTGCAGTTGTCTTTACTCACTCAGGTGATTAAGTCTGAGCTTCCAGTTGCAAATTAATCAACTTTACTTCCCAGAGGCCTGATCATACCAAGTTTTGCAGCTGCTTCCCTGAGCAACCACCCTGGTAACACCTCTGAGCATATCCATGCCCCCAATAGTAACTTTAGGACCTCCTCAAACCCCCAAGGAAACATAAATGAGGAGACCCTAAGTCTGTTAGTCAAGGTGCTTGCTCACAGACCTCCTTTAAGCGCACAAGGGCACTTAGAGCTATCTTAGCTCCTACCTTCCCTGGAAGCCTGCATTACCTGTCAGGGTCAAATCATCAACCAGCCCTGGTAGCCCGCGTTATCCACCAGACTGGACCACTCCCCATCCCAAGCAGCCAACATTCCCTGCTGGGTGGATACACCTAGCTAGCCCACAGCAGCCAAAGTTCCCTGCTAGACTATCACGTTCCTCACCCCTAGCAGCCAATCTTTCCTGCTGGATGAGGACAACTAACCAGCCCCCAGCAGCCAAAGTTCCCTTCTGGACTGGTTCATCATTTGATTCTAGTAGTCCTTTGTTACCTACTAGACAGGCCTTACCTTCCCTAGTAGCCAATGTTCCCTAGTAACTTATACCTGTCTCAAAACCACAAAACACTGTCAACTATCAGCATTGCGTCTTTATTTGAAGCCAAAGCAACCCTTGTCTGCAAAACCTATTTCATGTGGATTGTCACAGCCTTCCTCCCTGTAGCATAAAAATCACAAAAGCTGTCTGACGGTGAGCAAAGATATCTAATACATGACAAAGAACTGATAGCCATTTTCCACTGCTTAATGAAGTGGCAATGCTATCTGGAAGGTGCACAGATATTAAAAGTGCTAAAAGACCAGAAGTTATTGGTGCTTTTCAAAACCCAAAAACATCTATCTGGAAAGCAAGCTGAATGGATGAGCCTCATACAAAGATACTCCATGATAATTGAATACAAACCAGGAAAAGAAATTCTTACTGCAGATGCCCTATTGAGGCTATACCATAAACATCTCTTATGCACTGATGGAGACCCCAATTGGCTTATGTTAATAATGGGAAATCTCCAAGAGGGGTTCCCACCTGGTACACTAATGAAAATCCAAGAGAAAGTCATAAAGAACAAACATCTGTTCAAAAAGGTATATGATACCCTATACCATATACTACCAAGTGACAATTCTGTACCCTACATCCTGTCAACACAAAAGATTGACATCATCCTTTGATACCACAGAGACCTGGAACATACCTGTAGTAGGAACTTACACAAACACTTCAAGACACGCTACTGGTGGCCCAACATGCTAGATGATATCAAGGAAGTACAAGAACAATGTAAAGTCTGTGAGAAGTACACCTGCTTCAAGGCATTCCCCATTTCAGTAATACCAGTGTAAATAACACAACCTTTCAAAGTGTGGTCACAGGATATTATGAGACCAATGCCCAATGAAATCAAAGGCAAGAAGTACATAATAACAGCTATTGACTATGCAACTAGGTTACCTGTAGCACAAGCTACAAAGGAACATAAAGGAAATGATTTAAGGAAATTTATTGGCAAATAAATCATAGCTAAATTCAGGAAAACTGAACTCCTAATTATGGATGGAGGAAATGAACTTTAAGCTATTGACACCAATATCTACCTTGCCAAAAATAAAATAAAATAAAACATACCATAGCCAGCCCCTTTCACCCACAAGCAAACATAAGAGTTGAAAGACTGAATGGGTCCCTTTTAGAGGCCATCAGAAATTTATTTGCCAGCAATCCAAAAGCCTGGGTTGAAATTCTGCCAAATGTACTAATGGTGTGCAGAACACAAGTAAATTGCAATACAGGCAAAAGCCCATACAAACTTGTCTATGGTCATAACCCCACCATTGTTAGTACTACATCAGACCCATGTTTATCTTTACCTAAGAAGGTATCAGACAACAGTGACCCTGATGTGCAGCGTGCTAGAAAGGACTAAAAAGACATGGAAAAGAAAAGAGTTGAGAGATAAGCAATCCCACTATAACAAGAAAGGTTCAAGTTGGGGACAAAATCTGGGTGATCAACCACAATCAGCATAAGTTGGACCCAGGGTTAGAGGAACAGGCATTGTCATGGAGGTCAAACCCAACAATACCTACCTAATCAAGGGAATTAGCGCTCAAACCAAACTAAAGCACATGCACCACAGTTGCCTCTGCCTGTGTAAAACAAGAACAGCACAACACAATTCAATACTCCCTGTTCCCAACGCCAAACTAGATCAGTACCAAGCCTGTATCCCCAACACTCTCAAGAAAATTCCCAAGGTTCCACCTTCTAGCACCCCAGGGGGAGATGTCACAACATCATCAATTACTCCCTCTTGGGGAATAACACCCCAAGTAGTTCACCAAATGAGTCACCAAACAGATCACCAACTAATTATTAAGTTCATGGCATTGTTTTTATTTGGGCATATATTACAGGGATCAAACAGTTTGAACCCTAAGCAGAACATAACTTGGACAAGCCTTGTGACTTAAGAGGAGAAATCACTTGGATAAGCCCTCTGACTACCATGATGTACATGGATAATATGTGGCTTCTCATGATACTATGTAATACTCCAAACTCATATCTAATAAAGTACCATTCTCTTCTTAATATTCCCCTTTATCTCATTTATTAGACTTCCCAGAAGTATATACTCAACACAACAGAGCAAAGCAATCTGGAGAAATGTTCCATGCTTTACCAAATAAATTTGCAGAGGTAGCAGAAGGTGGAATCATTTTCCTGGTTTTATTTCAGTAGTAAAATCAAGGAGGACTATTAGTTAAATTGAAGGTAAGAGGGGTTTTTATTAAGTTTCTAGAGCCAATAAAGGTATTTTACTATGAGAACAGGATAAAAAGCTGTTTTGGTGGGATATTTTTCTTGGATTTTACTAAAGGAGTAAATAATTGTGCAAAACGTTAAAGGAGATCAATAAGAAAGTTTAAATATTATTCTACTATTTAAATTAGTTAAGATGAATTTAGGGAATACTGGTGCTGGAACATTGAACTAGATAACACTTTGGTGCACAAAGAGTGGACGCTTTGAATGGTTTGAGTAGTGAAAATTTATTTCCCAGTTGGATTGTGGTGGATCCTAAGAAATGGTCCAGCTTTGCGCCCTGCAATAATTAGTTGAGCAATGGCATGTTTCCTGATAAATATTTTTGGCTGTAGCTCAAAAGCTTAAAGTATAATCACAAAAACAGTAGATTAATACTTTAAGCTCTTGAGAAAGTAAGTGTATGTGTTTAATTTATATAGAAAAAAGTGAGCACCAATGGCTTAAGATTTTGAAAAAAGCCATTCTGAAGGCTGAAGCGCTGAGAAAAAGACACTATAAGAAGGAGGCTAGCTAGAAAGTTATGAGATCTTTTGGAAGGTCTTTCAGACATCTTTTGGCCACAAGCAGGAGCTTGGTTAAGAGCTTGAACTGCAATTTGATGGTTACACACCTGGTTAGTGATAAGGAGCACCTTTTGGGGAAGCTTCATATATGGAATTAGGAAAGAAGAGAAGCCCCTTTTATTGGATAATATTTTAGACCTATATAGATTTGGCTGTGGCAGAGATTTAGTTGGATCAAACCTAGAGGTTGGTCATGTGCAGGATGGGTTCAAGCCACTGGATACTTGGACAGTCATGTGATATTGCTTGGTTGCCATTCCCAGTATGTCAAACTGTATATTGGGAGGGCACCAAATCGGGCAATGACTGGATGTTAAGTAAGTTGGCGGTAGCCAGAATGCTTGTACATCCAGACCCTTGACATTAGTTTAAAGTTACCAGAAACCTTATAGAGTGTTGAGAAGTACTTTTTGAATGATTAGCTGGTCAAAAGAATTCCAAAACAGTAAAAAATCAGAAGGGTTTTAATGGTATCTTCATTCTGGGTATAAAGTCTATATTGACCCTTATTCTCTCTTTTTGTGACAGAGAACTCCCATAGTTATAATGATTTTGGAGCTGGTCAAGAGAATCAGAAGAGGAAAAACTTATGTATTTCTACTCATAAAAAACTCATGGTTAAGTAATGAGTAAAGAGGTACAAATAACCTTAGGATCTGGGATATTGTTGTACTGAAAATTATCATGAAAACAGTCCCTAGATGATGAAGCTGCTTTGATAGCCTATGCATTTCTGTGAAATACATTTCCCCTAGTTAGCAATTGCTAATGATGATTGGGGGCATGGTGAGTCTCTTTTAGAGTGTTGAGATAATTCATGTTTATCTTTTCCATAGAACAAGTATCTCAGAAGATAATGACCCTAACCCATCTAGTCACTGGCTTTAATCTAGGACACACCTTGGTGACCTCCTAGGAGCAATAGTACCATAAATCTTCTAGCTGACGTAGAGCATCATCAATTTGAGGCAGGGGATAAGAATTGCTCTTAGTAAGAGTGTTGAGGTATCTGTAATCCATCACAATACAAGGTCCATCATATTTCTTCTTCAAGATCAACAACAGAGAAGCCCAGGGACTCTGAAAGGGGGCTAGCAACCCGGCATCAAAAGTTGTTTTAAATCTTTAGAGACTTGATATCTTTAACTCTACTACAGCAATAGGGGTTTGCTCAAAAAAGAGTAGCGTCACCTGTCTTAATTTGATGTATGACTCATTTGGCCAATCCATTATTGTTGGGGCCTTGGGAAAAGGTGTATGAAAAGTGATCTAGAAGCTTTAGCACCTCAGTTTGATGAACTGGGGTCAGTTGCAAGACATCCTGGGAAGAAAATATATTCAAAACTTTTAGCTCAGCTTTTTGGCAAGGCAAGATCTTCAAAGCTCCCAAAGGGTGTAGAGAACAAACAGCTGGGGCACTCAAAAGCCAGCTGTTTCTAATTATCTGCCCTTTAGTAACTTTAATTGGAATAGTAGTCAAGTTAACTAATAGCAGCTGGGCAGGTTCCTTGTGAGTGAAATTCAGAATTCCAGGACATAAGTGGGGTTCACTTTGTACCAAAGACTCAGGGAAATACAATTCCATGAATGTCTTGGCAGGAAAAAGATATGAAGCCTGAGAAACCACTATCACCTGCAAGCCAGAAGGGATATAGAAGATGTGAAGAGCCAATATAGTGACTATCTCTCCTTCAGGGCACAATGATGGTAAAGATTTGAGGTTTGAGGAATGCATTCAAAAACTTCAACAATAAAATACTAGTGGTATATTGTGATGATCAACATGGAGGCAGTTTTCAGGCAAGGGCTGATTTGGCTAAAATAAAGACTGTATACTGGAAGTTAGAGAAGGATAACAGCTTAAGACAGGTAAATGTTTGTTGAGGAGAGGCACCATCCAGGGAAGATCCCTGGATGGTGCTTCAAACTAGTAGAGAAGTTATGGCTACTAGGGAAAGACAAGCTGTGGTAGCTCTAAGATCCTTTGGCCACTTTCAGGAGGTCTGCAGGTGGCAAACTTTAGCTAATGAATGGGTAAGGTTTGCCTGTCTGTGTCTTCCTGGAAGCTTTGAAGAGGTCTTTAAGCCTCTAGAGAGGCATGGATATGCACAGAAACGTTATCAAGGTAGTTGCTTGAAGAAACAGCTGCAGAAATTAGTAATGTCTAGTTTTATAGGAAGTAATGTTGGTTACTTTGTGACTGAAAGATCAAACTAACAACTTTAGTGAGTAAAAACAACTGAACAGACATGAGGATTATCTGTGGTTGATAGCCTAAAGTGGAGGTCACTGATGGGGGTCTAGTCAGACTCTGACTCACTTGTAGACTTATTGCCTGAGTCTGAGGTGTTGATATGTAGACTATAGAGAAGGACAGAGCCTCAATGGTTCATAGTGAAGAACAAGGCCTAATTGGTTCACAGAAAAAGACAGAACCTCAATGGTTCATAGAGAAGGACAGACCTAGATGGTTCATAGAGAAAGACTGGCAAGAGGAATGAAAGATGTCAGAGAAAGACTTGCAGAAGCTGTGGAATATGATAGAGAAGGACTTGTAGAAGGAGTGGAAGATAACAGAGAAGGGCTGGTATAAGCATAAGAAGGAGCAGAAGAAATAAAACTGGAAAGTTCAAGATAGAAAAAATAGAATTAAAAAGGAGGTAATAATTAAAGAGAAAATTAAGAAAAAGAATAAAAAATAAATAGCAAAAGAAGATTAAGAAAAATAATTAAAAGTTGAGAAGAAAAGAAAGAAGCAGTTAAAAGAAAATGAACTATGAATTTATCAAAGGTGGATTGGTTAAAGAGGAAACAGAGCAGATGAAAACAGACTGGGGAAACTCTGAGGACAAATGCAAAAGTTTTTCCAAAAACTATGGAAAGAAGCAAGAGGCAAGCAGAAGGCGGTCCCAACCTCTCTAAGTAAAGGGAAAAACAGGAAAATACAAAGAAATGTTGAAGAAATTAAGGTGCAAAACCCCCTTAAGTAAAACATAGTCAGAAGCAATCAAGTTTGATCAGAAAAACATGACAGGAATTGCAGCAAAACTGTTTGAAACACAGAGGATGTGTTTATCCAGAGCAAGACAACACTGGGTTTAAATCAGGGTCAAGAGCAAGTCATTTGGGGAAACGTTTTAGCAAAACTGCTCAATCTGGATGCTTGATTGGCTGCAGGCCAAAGCTATTTGATCAAGGTTTCAGTGGTTAAACTGAAGAGTTTAAGCCTAAAAAATGAGTGAATGAACAGAGAAAAGCTGGGTTTTAATTGGCTGAAGTAAGTAAAAAAGTTTAATCTATTATAGAGCAAGGAAAAATGGATAGTTTAAGCCTGGAAAACCAGAAGTTCTGAGAGAGAATAAGGACTGAAACAAGGAGCTATAAAAGGGAATTTAAAATGAGGCATATCAGGGATTGGAAAAAGTGGATTGCAAAGGCCACAAGGACAGAACAAAGAGCTGAGTACAAGGATAAAGGAGCAGGAGCCCAAGATAAAGAGCAGGAGCCTAAGCAAGGAGCCATAGTCCAAGATAAAAAGAAGGAGTCCAAGACTAAGGTGCAATATCCAAAGAATAAACACAAGGAGCCTAAGGAATTTTTAAAGGACTACAGTCATTGGAACATCTATATTATTTACCAGACCCTCAGGCAATATAACAGAAGGTTGCTAAGGGGATCTTCCTTCTGAAAGCAAAAAATGCCCATTTTCACCCCTAAACATATTTCTGAGTGGTACATTAGTCCCTATGAGTGTATTGCCCAGCATCTTATACCCTAGCCAAGGGGAGGGAGAATACCTATCATCAAAGATGTCAAAGGTTTGCTACTAGTAAGACTTCCCAGGAATAATGGGAAAAATTGACTAGACACCTTGAGATGACAGATAGAGGGAGGAAATTAATTGGGTTTGAGTTCACAGGCTCTTGAAAGATTGGTATCAGCTTCCAGAGGGTCAATCCCCAGATGAGGTTCAAGCACATGGAGGGGATGCTTGCCTAGTAAAAGTAAAATTATTCAAAGAATTTACTGTGATGCAAGATAAGTACAGGCTCTGACCTAGCCACATGCCCCAGCTAGGGAATGACAACCCCCTCCAGCTGGTACCTGGCTTTGACCCAGGACACACAGTGGAGATTGGTGAATAGGAACCCCACAGATATTCTAGCACACAGGATTTTACTGCTTTCCTGAGAGGCAAAAAGGCTCTTCAAATATAAGGGGTATATTGTAATTCAGGAGAGATGGAAACTTTCCTTGAGGTTAACAACACTATTATACTCTTGGAGGAACTGGGTACCAATCAGGAGGCCGTATCTTCCATTCTCCAAGATCACTGTGGGAGAGGTTAAAAGCAGCTTCCCAAAACAAAGGGGAAGGAAAGAGTAAGCTCCAATAGTGCAGGTGGTTGACAACCCAGCTGTACCATAAGACTGGTTGTAAGTGAGATCTGGTGCTAGCTTGAGCTTTTTCATGAGTTTAGATGAGAGCATATTAACAGGGGATCTTGTGTCTAGTATGGCCTTAATCTTAACTTTTTGAACAGCTACTTTCACTTAAGTGGCATCTCTTTCAAAGGGGGGAAGGATAGTTGGAACTTCCTTGGAGGCAGAAAGTCTTTTCCCTATTTTTCCAAAGTGCAGCAAGGGGCAGGGATCTCCTTATATATAACTTTTATAGGCAAGGAGACCTTTGCATTATGGAATATAGCTTTGGATAACTTTTCAGCCTTAGCAGAGGACTCACCCCATACAGGTGCCCAACTGGATTGGGCAAATTAAGGACAAACAATAATCTCTCAATAAGCAGAAGCACTATAAACTACATTAGTGGTAGTCCTTTTCCCAGAGCATAGCTTGTAAGGTATAAAGATAGTATCAGGGACAGCCAGTACGGTGTGACCATGGCCACCAAGTTCATTGTCTTTGGATTCATCAGAGTCAGAGGCACTTGAAAGTTCATGTAAGAGATTTAAAATGAAAGGTGCAGTAGGAGAAGATGTAGAGCCAGACATAGTAGGAGGTGAGGAGAGGAGAGGGTAGTAATAAAAGGAGACTGGGAAGGGTGGTCATAGGGAGTGTCTCTGCCTCTAAGTCAACTGGGCTTTTACTGACTGACTTCTATGATCTGCGCCCTCTACCTTTGAGTTAGTGCAGACTCAAGAGTGATGAACCACAATCCTGCAGTTATGGCAGCCTTGGAGTTTGGTTTGACCATTGTTGTCAAGGGTCATAATGTAAGGAGAACAACTATATCAACCAGACAAGTTATAGCACGCCTCTCTAACCACAAGACTAGCATGTTTCAAATGTATGTCTTTTAAGAGGGTCTTGATCCCCTTCATCAAAGACATTGTTGGCTTATGAGCCTTAAATTACAAACATAGCAATTGATTGACCTTATTTGCATTAATGCAGGTGGTATAAGCTTCTTTCAAATTTTGAGCTGACAACAAGTGTTAAGCAGTTGGTCCTCCATGTAGAAACAATTGGCAAACTCAGCAAGAGTCTCCTTGGACTTGAAAGAAATTTTTATAAAGGTGTGTTTCTTGACTTCCAGGCTTAAGTCTCCCCCAAGCTCCTCATTCAACATCTCCTTCATCTGGGCCCAAGGAATGATGTTATCTAGTTCTAGAACCACCCCTTCCTGACACGTAGGATGGAGACACGTTAGGATATGTTCTTTCTTAAGCTCATCAGGTGCTCAACACATACCATCTCAAAGACAGTGAATAAGGCAGAAAATTTCAAGGGTTTGGGATCAAACATATGCTCAAATACCGGCTTATAGTTAGGGCCAACACCAGTGTTGGCTGATCCACTAGAACTGTCCTGAGAGTTAGAGCTGAGGACATGGGTCTCAGGAGAGAACCTGTCTGTTGAAAATGGGTGTTTGCCCTCAGATTCAACATAAGGATGGGAAGGCAGGGGCACACACTCACTGTATGCCTTTGAATGTGAGGATTTGAAGGACATTTGACCAATTGATTTATAATGAATATTTTTATTTAATCCTATACAAGTAGGTAAAAAACTCTGCCCCTTGGCGTTTACTACCAACACCTTATATAGGGGTATTCTCATATTACTAATCACCAGTCACTGACAATGTCTTCTAGGACATTCCAGTGCGCTATAGAGTCTTAGTTGGGTTGGCAGAAAAAGGGACAACCTTCTATTTTAGGGTACAATCTACAATGCATAGCACAAGGACACCCTCTGCTAGCACATTAATCAGTGACCCTTTTTAAGATATATAATTACTTCCATATCTAGTCTAACAAGGAGTTGAATAGGCCATTTGAATAAACCCTGGCGCCTTGGCGTTATTTCCTCTTGAAGCTAGCGCCTCAGCGCTTTAGTGTTAACTATTGTGAAGCTCTGGCGCTTGCAAATAATTGTGTTGGTGCCCTGGCGCTTCAGTATTGATTATTGTGGCGCTCTGGCGCTTGCAAATAATTGTGCTGATGTCCCTGTGCTTGATGTAAACTAGAGCGGCGCTCTAGCGCCAAGAATAATTAATACCGGCGCTGTGGTGCTTATTATTTAAGGTGGTGGCGGTGTGGCACAATTAATCCTTGGCAATGACGTCATGGTCTGATAATCATGAATTTAATTATATGATAAGTTGACACTAATTTTCAAAAGGGTAATTGATTGGCCCTGATTGATTTCCAATAATCACCTAATATATTAAGCTTTCCACAATCCCTGGTCAACAATTCTTCACACCATCCTTATTTTCTGAAGGAGGTTAAAGAGCCCATAACTAATGCACAATATCTTTCAAGGAAGTGAGAGTGGTTGCCTGTTGAACTATGGTCTCTCTAGAGGCAGTGGCTGATTGGAGGACATCATCTAATGTATTTTCTGTACAGCGGCATACACACCAGAAATTTGCAAAGACGGCGCTTGCAAAATGAGGGGGGAGAAACACTCATCTATGTTTTTGGTGAGTTTGCCTATCTATTGTACATCAGAGTCAAGTGTCTGATAATTGTGGATGATTTTCATAAATGACGCCATTCACCATGTTTTGATTTTGCCTTTGTTGGGTTATTTTGAGAATGAATCCCTCTCTTTTGCTTTTGCCCTTTGAAATGAGGCTGGCTCCAAATTGGGAAATACAATTGTTTGGTTTCCTGATTCTGCACAACTCACTTTCCCCACTCATTCTTGTGGCAAGTGATCCTACTGTCCATGTACTTTTTTGTGGTAAAGCTACACAGTATATAATCCCAATTTCTATACCTAATAAAATTTAAGTTCTATTCACATTTTTGTCTTTGTGTCTCCACATACTTTGGTGCCTCTCTAGCCACGTCTAGCAGATATTATTCATTCAGGGCCACAAGGTAATCACATAGTCTTCCCTGCCATTCTAACCAAAACTTAGTACAAATCCAATCCTAAGGTTAGGATTACCTGTTGTGACTCTGTTCCACGCCTCAGATCACAACAAAAATGGTGCTCACTACAGGGGCTGTACGCCCCTTGGTTACCCCTTTTTCAACAACATTTTCAGGACCTTAGTCTCCTCCCATACAAGAGTTGACTTCACCTGAAATTACCAGTCCTCCTATTGAGGAAGACATTGCCAACCTGCCTATTGTCCCTACTGTGCTGAACCTTGGGAGTGGTCCCTGCCTAGTGGCATACCCTTTGGGTACCCCTGACTTGGAACAAGTCATGGCAGTAGCCCTGGGGATATCCCATGATGAAGACATCCCTCGCCTCCAGCTTCAGTTCAGCTGAGCAGAATACTACAAATTGATTGTAGCTCCACAATTTCCACAGCACCTCCTCTCAGCAGCTGGCTCCGCTGAACACTTATTGTCCTCCTTTATACAACCCGCCTTAGCCCATCATCAAATGGTATTAGGGCTCCACATTCAGGAGATTTCATTGCTACAAGCTGCTGTCACTCATCACTGGGATCAGTTCACAGCCTACCAGCAGTGGATCCACTCCCTGTTTTCCTTAGTATCTGACAATCAGCGCAACTCTGTCACCCCCTAATCTCACTTGGTCAACTCCATTGAGCAAATGCACCATTCCATCCGCAAGTATATAAGAGAGCGTCTTTATGAGTTCCACCAGTTGGAACAGCCCTGGCATGCCCAAGTAGATTCCACTCTAACCGCCTATCTCACCAACTTTGAAAGACTTGTGCAATAACTCAACAAGTTCAGTGCTTACTCCTTTGACCAATTACAGCAAGTAGTGGTCTATGCTGCAAAGGGCCTCTGTAAGCTGGGCAAGGAATTTGATCAAGAAAGGGCTGCTACTGCTGCTACCTTTGCCAAACTCCAGACTCAAGTAAATGAACTGTCTACCTCCAAATTGAATGTTCTGCCTTCTCCTCCATCTTATGAGTTAGCGGATAGTGTAAAGACCCAACAATTGGGGGAGTATTTTAGCAAAGTAAGGTACCAAGTTGGCGGCTTGGAATCCTGTGAGCGCCGTCACAATGGGGTAGACCGTCATCATCCATCTGAAGACCTTGGAATGTATGTTACATCTTCCAAAATTACTGGCAAAATACGTAAGTACGTAGTATACACAGGTGTATATAGCTACAGACTGGGTGGAGTGGGGCAACACCAGCGTGAGCCAGGAGTACTGCTTGGAGGAGTTTAGCTGTGCTGGCTCCTTGTAGATGTACTTGTTGGGTGGTTTATTGAATGGCCCATGCTGGTGATTGTATTGGTGGCCTCCAATCCCTAGGCAGGCTGTGAGTACAGCTGAGAAGATTAAATGGTTCATCTTCTGATCCTGGGAAAGGGCAGACAAAGCTTAGTGTCTAACTTTCTTGTAGGGTAAAAGTTCTGATTGATTTATGTGATACTATTGAGGGGTAATTTCACTCAATGATAGCACAAAATATCATCAAGTGAATTGGCTTTATTATATACTATCATCCTTGTGGTGGCATGAATAGAGTAAAACACTGGAGAGGGAATCCCAAACACCTGGTGTTGTCTGAAATTCCCTTTTGGGAGGGAAATTGGTAGTAGTGTGCAGGCAATGAATTGTTACTTCTGGGCTTGCATTGGCTTGGTATATCATTGGATGTTTTCATGCATCAATTTTGGATTCTGCAGTTAATGCAGGAATGGATGGGTTAAGCAGCTTGTCAGCCCCTCCCAAATTTGGCAAATCTAAATTTGGGCAGCAGTTC
The DNA here is from genome assembly GCA_014839935.2 of Entomophthora muscae. Classification (NCBI taxonomy): domain Eukaryota; kingdom Fungi; phylum Entomophthoromycota; class Entomophthoromycetes; order Entomophthorales; family Entomophthoraceae; genus Entomophthora; species Entomophthora muscae. The sequence goes on along the minus strand of QTSX02006635.1, from coordinate 83,665 downwards.
CCCCTCCATTTGGGTTTGGGGAAATTGTCTTTTTGGGTTTCCCCATTTGACAATTTCTCCATTCAGCAGCCTGGGCGGGGGACTGGCAGGCGGGAGCGGGCAGGCACTTGGGCAGGCAGGCTGGGGGCAGGCGCACGCAGGCAAGCTGCCAGGCTTGGCGTGCGGCTGGCGGGTGCCTGGCGTCCGGCTGTGTGGCCCGTGGGCGGGGTATAAAACCCCTCCAAATTAAAATTCTTATTTTTAATTTCAGTTTTCTGGCCTTGACTTTTTGCAGCAGTTTCCCCAATAAGGGGGAACTGCTGCCAACTTTTTAATTTTGTTATATAAGTTTGATTGTGCACAAAATATTGTCCTGAACCAAAGTGTTATCAGGAATATTCCAGACAATAGAGAACAGAGGCTCTGGGACGCCATTTGAGAGCTAAGAGAATCCACCTGCAGTCAGCATTGCCCTCCCAAAGACCCTCAGCCTGATCCTCAAGTGCTTGCTCTAACAGCTCAGGTTGCTGACTTACAACAAGAGGTTGCTACTTTGCGTGAGGCAATGGCGTCTGTTGTTAGTCAACCTGGAGTTTTTGGTGAAGATGGTTGCTGCCCTGGCTTGTCAGGAGCCCCCTGCATTCATTGTGCTAGAGAGTTGATAGCCCTAGCTAATGAGGTGCACCATCTGAACAAGATCACTCTCAGCTTGATAAAGATGTACAGGAATGAGTGAGTTAATTGATTCAGTAAATGACAGCTTAACCCCTTGCCTTTTGGTGGGTCCATCTATTACTTTCCAACTGGCTGAACTGTTCTCAGTAGTAACAGCACAGGGTCAGCGCCTGGATGTTACTGAGCGGCAGACCACCCTAGCTAATAATACAGGCACCTGCACTGCTGGAACCTTGACTACCCTTGAGGAAAGTGTTTGCCAGATGTGGTCCAGATAGCCCCCCACCAAGTCCAAAGCAGAATTCTCCCCACACATAAATGTACCCAATAGCAACAATGGCAGCCCAACTCCAGAAGCACACTTCAAGCCTGCCTTTAAGCAAGTCTTTGACCCCAAAACCTTGACATTGCAGCTTTCCTAACTATCTACGGAACTGCCACAAGAAGAGCCTCAGATGAGGTTAAGAAAGAACACATTCTAACCTGTCTACACCCAGCCTGTCAAGAGGTAGTAGTGCCAGAGCTGCCCACCATTGAGACCTGGGAGGATATGAAGCAACTTCTGATTGAAAAATTTGATGGTGACCTTATTTTGGAAGTGAAGAAGGACGCCATCATGCACATTGCTTTCAAGCCAAATGAGACCCTAGCTGAATTTACAGATAAATTCTACATGGAAGGACAACAACTGATCACAAGCTTCTAGTTGACTGTACATGAGGCGTACATGGCTTGCGCTCAAGCCCTCAAGGTTAACCAGCTCCTGTGTCTTCACTTCAAGGCCCATAAAGCCATGCTTTCTTCTATGAAGAGCATAAAGACACTATTGCAGGATATGCACCTTACACATTCTGGGGCAGTTGTGTGAGAGAATTGTGCTGCCTCTACCTCTGGTTTGTCTTCACGTGGCCCACATATCCTTACCATGAACTCAAAGAATCCCCCCCCCAACACCAGGGTTGCCATAACTGTGGACAGATATGTCATCATTCTCAAGTCTGCACCAATCCTCAAGTTGAAGGAGCTAATCCCAAAGAACAGGCGGAAAAAGAACAGTCAACCTAGAGGCAGAGACCCTCTTGGTTGACAATTCTTCCCAGTCTCCTTAAATTTCCCCCTCCATTGCTGACTTTGAGCCTGCTGACACTGAGGCTCCTCCAATTTTGTTGCTATTTCACAATATATCTGATGACTCTGACATGGATGATTCTGATATAGTAGATCCTGTTGCCTATGGGTATTCAGTCCTGGCTGTACCTGAAACTACTATAGTTCCTTATAAGCTATGTTCTGGGAAAGCTACAACAACCGCCAAGCCTCTGCCTGAAGCCAAGGAGGTTGTCTCTAGCCCTTACCTCACTCAAGCCAAGAGGTCTCCTGTGCTTGTCAAATCTTCCAAAGAAGCTGCTGAGGTTGCTGACGCTGTGTTCAAGAATGTCTCTGTCTTGCTCCCTCTCCAGATTGTCTTTAAGGAGTTCCCAGGTCTAAGATGCATGATCTAAAAGTGGGACAAAGAACTAGCAGAGGCCCAAGACATTCTGGCTGTCCTTCCTCCCTTTGTTTGTACTACCACTTGTGTGGAAATCTCCATCCAAAAGGTGAAGATTAAGGCTGTTTTAGACACCAGGTCTCCTGTTAATTTTGTCTTCTCAAAGCTTGTCAAGAAGCTCAAACTTGCCCCCAATCTTAACTATCATCATTTGTATGACAGCTGGGCTATCCATGACTTGTGCTATAGGAGCTTATTATGCTCTTCTCATGCAGTTTGGCAAGCTACTCTTGGCCGCGCCTGCTGTTGTCTAAGAGAATGAGAGCTATGACCTCTTAGTTAGTACTCAATTCCTTAGGGAATACAACAGGATAATCAAATTGAAGGACAGCTACCCCTCTATATTAGGGTACAAGGTCCCTTTGATCTTTGAAGAGCCAGTAAAAGTTCCTGGGAAGTGCCTCAAGATATGTGCCTTAGAATATCCCACAGGTGTTTTCATCCTAAAATACCATAAACTTCATCCAACATGAAGTGTCCCCCTATGGCTTTCCCTGAGTCTGAAGGGATTCCTCTCTTGGCCACTTCTTCTGTGACTATTCCTCCCGGGTCTCAGGCTATTATAGACTCCCAAGTATTGTATGAGCTGCCTGAGCGTATATTCCTAGAGTTGTACTTCCTCCCTTGCTAGGATGCAACAAACCCTATCTCTGTCCAGGAATCTTGGATGTCTCTCATAAATACCCTGTTCAACTGCTGGTTGCCAACTTGACTGCCCTCCCCATACATGCGTCTAGAGGTCAGGTTGTTGGCTATGGCAGGTTGTTGAAGGCTCCTGGCATTCTATCACTACATCCCTTTGGTACGTTCCAGGATTTTAATTTATCTGAGGATGAGCCATATGTCCTATAATTATTCACTGCTTAAGACTTCCCGCAGCTATCTCTGGTTCAACAGAAAGAAGTGCTTGACCTACTGGATCATTTTTTGGATATCTTTGCTAAGGATAGCACTGATTATGGCTTAGCCAAAGGCTTCATTCACCAGATTGATACTGGTGATGCTCCCCCCTTTTGTGCTAAACCCTACCACCGCAGTTGAGTAGAGGATGCTCAAGTGTCTAAAGAGCTCAAACAACTTCTAGACGCTGGACTGCTTGCTCCTTCCCAAAGTCCATGGGCCTCCCCTTGCTCATACTGAAAAAGAAGGATGGAGGTCATTGTATTGTGATGGACTACTGACGCTTGAATTCCTTAACCAAAAACAATTCCTATCCCTTACCACACATTGGTGATGTTTTTTGCCACCCTGGGGGCTCCAAGTTCTTCTCTGCCATGGATCTAGCCTCTGGTTACTGGCAAGTTGATCTCTCCCCTGAGGATTAACAAAAGGCTGCACTCATTACATCTGAAGGGCTGTTTGAGCCTACATGTATGCCACAGGGACTCTGCAATGCCCTGGCTAAATCCCAACAAGCCATGGACTCCATCCTACATGATCTGAAGCTCTTGTGTATTTTAGTGTACTTAGATGATATAAATGTCTTTGTTTATACCTTTATCAACCACCTGGCCCATCTTAATGAAGTGTTCATAAAGATTTATGAAGCTAGACTTAAGTTAAAGCCATTTAAGTGCACCTTCTTCAAGGGACACCTTGAATTCTTGGGGCATGAGGTGACTCAGAAAGGATTTCCCCCATGACTAAGAAAGTTGAAGCCATTGAAAAAATGCTTCCACCCACCAACTTGCAAGAGGTCCAAGTCTTTCTGGGTATGATGGGATACTATAGACAATCCATCCCTGATTTTACGGACACTAGTGAAACCTTGGTCTAGCTACTGCTAATTTCCCCTTTGAATAGACTTCCTGCTAAAAACAAGCCTTTGAGACCCTCAAACAAAAACTCAAAGAGGCTCCCATCTTAGTATATCCAGATTACGATAAGAAATTCATCCTAAATACTGATGCTAGTGACCTGGCTATTGGGGATATCTTGGCTCAACTGGACAATGAAGGTGTGGATCACCCTGTAGCCTATACCTCTTGTGTCCTGGATAAGCATGAGAAGAACTACAGTGTGACCAAGAAGGAGTATTTTTCTGTGCTGCATGCCATCAAGCAGTTCCACTATTATGTGTATGGCACCAATTTCACTGTAGTTACTGACTACGCTTTGCTCAAATGGCTACAGCAACTCAAGGAACCAGAAGAACAACTATCTAGATGGGCCCTCTGCCTGCAAGGATACAACTTTACTGTGCTGCACTGCCCTGGGATTCAACATCAGAAGGCTGATGGACTGTCCAGAATTCCCATCCTTGCCCTACACCCTGCTGAGGCTGACAGGTTGTATGAACTAATTGGATATCTTTTGTCATGGGAGAAAAAGACAGAAGAAGCTTGAGTTGCCCTTTCTAAGTTATCTGAAGACACCCTCATTTGTGACAATCAGCTTTTCAAGAAAGTACAAGACCACTAATTGCCCTATGTAAGCCCTAGTCTTTGCCTTTTGTTGGTACTTCAAGCTCATAAAGAGACAGGATACGGAGGCATTACTAAGACTCATGCCTGGCTCCAGAAGAATTACTTCTGGGAAAATCTTTGCCTGCTGATCCCAGATGTTGTTGCTAGTTGCCATAATTGCCAACTCCAACGGCCTAAAACCACTGCTCATGAGTTCAAACTAGTCCCCCCTTAATACACATTTCACACTGTCAGTATTGACGCTGTAGGGCCTCTCCCTTGCTCCTGCTCTGTTTGCTGCTTTATCCTAATTGCTGTTGATAGTTTTAGAAAGTGGGTAGAAGCTTGCCCTACTAAAGACATCACTGCCAAGACCACCACCACCTTTCTGCTGCAAGATGTATTCTTCTGCCACGGTTGCCCTCAAGTGTTGTTGTCTGACAATGGGACTAAATTCAACGCCAAGTTAGTGACCTCTGTTCTTGAAGCCTTGGGGTCTCACCAGTCTTTCTATGCCACCTATAATCCTTCCACCAATGGGGCTGTTGAGCGCACAAACTCAACTCTGGTTTCTATCACAAGGAAGCTCACTTATTCTTACGCCGCCAACTGGGATCTATACTTACCTGCTGCTCTCTTTGCCTATTGCCTTAGCAAACATTGTGTCACTGGGTATTGCCTTTTGCTATGCTTTATGGTTATGAAGCCACTACTCTGTTGCTCTTGGGCCCCCCTACTCTCCTCTGATAAGGCTATGGAACCTGATGAGCATATCAAAGATCTAGTCAGCCGCATCATTGATATCCAGTCCTCTGCCTAAACGTCTGACTATATAACCAAGCTGCTAGAGATCTCCTCTGAAAATGCTGGGAGATCCCTCCTGCCTGAGTTTAACATTGGGGATCAAATTCTTTACTATCAACATAGATTAGGAGGACAGGCTCATAAGCTAGACTTGTTGTGGATTGGGCCCTTGGAATTGAACTTCAAACAAGGGTCAGAGTACACTGTAAAACTCCTCTCCAGTGGTTGACCATTTGCTCATGTGCATGCCAAGTTCCTCTGCAAGTACCACCCCCTAAGGCCAATCTAGAGGGGGGCAATGCTGTGAATGCTGCCATTCACCATGTTTTGATCTTGACTTTGTTGGGTTATTTCAAGGAAAAATCCCTTGCTTTTGCTTTTGCTCCTCAAAATGAGGCTGGCTCCAAATTGGGAAATACAATTGTTTGTTTTCCTGATCCTGCACAACTCACTTGCCCCAAGCATGAGTGGGGTGAGTGATCCTACCGCCCATGTACTGTTTTTTGATAAGGCTACACAGTATAGTATCCCAATTTCTAGACCCAATAAAATTTAAGTTCTATTCCAATTTTTGTCTTTATATCTCCACATACTTTGGCGCCTCTCTAGCCATGTCTAGCAGATATTATTCATGCAGGGCCACAAGGTAATCACATAGCCTTCCCTGCCATTCTAACCAAGACTTAGTACAAATCCAATCCCAAGGTTGGGATTTCCTGTTGTGACTCTGTGCCACGCCTCAGATCACAACAAAGGCCACAAGCCAATCATAGCCAGCGGGGGGCAGTCAACATTGAGTTCAACTGAAAGAAGTGCCAGCCTAGGAGCGGTTGGCAATGGGCAAGGGCAGGCTGGACAGTTTTTTGGAGGAGATGCCCTGTAGCTGGTTGGGAAAAGGTAGGGAAGTGGGCTAACCCTTGCTCAACCATCATTGAACAGCTATCTGGGCCCCCAAACACAGGGTTGAGCTTGGCCCCAGCAGTATTCCCAGCACGTCCACCTTGAACCAACACAAGGAAAGTCTCTTGCACCTGTTAAAAGGTAGCTGTTTCCATGGTACTAGGTAATATTAGAGGCTGGGGCAGCAGGAGGGTCTGAGATGTCCCTTGCTAGAGGAGGACAGGAGATAGTATGCAAGGAACTGCCAGCAGAAGGGTGGCAGGAAGAACAAGGGATGGGGTGTCAGCCGGCATGAAGGCAGAGGTAGTGGCCCCAGTAGGGAGCACTGTTCTGTTGAGCTGGGCATTATTGTTTGGCGTGAACAAATAGCTCCAGCAAAAGCCTTAGATACATAAGGCTTGAGGTTCTGGCTTAAGCCGGGTTGATCTGAGTATGAGAGATGGGTATCTTCCTGGCAGACAGAAGGTGGGGGCTGAAGATCTGATATCAAAACCAGCCAGCAGAAGTGAACATATCTCATCAAAGACAGGGGGTTCAACTCTATACCTATAGGTCTAATCCTGATTGCCTTAGTGGAGATCCTCCAAGTGGCAGGAGGCTGGTAAGGATCCAGATGGCTCAGATAAGGATGCTGGCCCGTATGTGGGTAAAGGTAGCTCTACAGAACAAAGGCAAAGGCTTATGCAGGAATTGATATGCAAACTATGGTTCACCAGGCCAATATAAACCCTTAGTGAATTAGAATTCACAGCATTGGGCATCTGATCCAAGGGGAACCTTTTGAGGACTAGATAGCTACCTCTATCCAGACTTACCACTGATATAGATTGGGGATTGTTTTACCCGGGCAAGGTTGGGTCAGACTCACCATTGGGTTGGACAGGGGGCGGCTTGATCCTTGTAGCCAGCCAAGGGTTAAGTAAAGCTGTCCAACTAGCAGAGATTGTCACTGGGTCTTGTGGCCCTGTTTAGGAACTCAAGATGCCTTCTGCATTTGGCTTTGAGTAGTGGGAAGGTTGGGTTGAGTGGTACCAGGTTCTTGTAAGGAACTTTTCTGAGGGTTGAGCCTGTTGTTTTGATAGGGACATCCTTTCAGATAATTTACCCAGAAAGGGTGGCTTGGCCCTTAAAGGTTCTCCAGCCAGTAGGGGTACCATCCCTGGTATTATTTATATGGGGAATGATCTCTTGAGTGAAGCAGGTATGGATAACCTGCTGGTGCTGCTGCCAAGTGTATACTTCTGGGAGGTATATGGTACATAACATTGGGAATACTTAAGAGATGGATGATATTGAAATTTTATTATGAAAGGGGAGGTCCATACTGGGAAGGTATGAGCTGTATAGTGGAGATGTAGACTATGGCAGCTGTGGAGCTTTAGAGGATCTAGATGCCCTCTTGGATTTCAGGGTTGGCCTGGGGTAGTAACTGGATCTCTGTGGTGGGGCCAAGTTTGCAGGCTGATTGAGGGATCTCCTGGGAACCCTTTTTTCCTGGGAGGAATGGGTTCAGGGGGAGTGTACATGGACCCTTTAAAATTTTCTGGGGTTGCTAACCTACCCCTACATTGCGACTACCCAGGATCCCTCCCAGCATGGGTTTGGATCCTTAGTAGTTTATGAAAAGGATGTATATCTCCCCCCTTTTTTCTAATTTTTTCATCACTCTGATCTTGGTTTTATCAAGAGGTGAAATATTGGTTTACCTACCAGCTGAAAAAAAAAAACTTTGGTGGGGTCTCTTCCCGTGTTTGGTCTATACCTGAAGCTCTTGGGTTTGCAGTCAAGTGAGGTTTAAAGGGGAGTTGAGTTAGGCTGATCTTGAGGTTGTGATACAGTGCTAAGGAAGTAGAGTTTGGTTTGCATGCCTAGGGTGAGGGATGTGAAGTTGGGTGCTGGGAGTTTCGACCAAGCAATGATGTCAGCTATGGAACTACAGCAGCCAAACCCCATAAATAGGTAGTATAAAATCCAGGTATGTTAGACCAGCAGTAGTCTGCTGACCTGGACCATAGATCTGCCAACAATAAGCGCTGCCCCATTGCTTAGTTGGTACACGGTTTGCCGCCCCACCACTTGAAAAAGCTAAAGGTGCTGCCTAACAATTGAATTGGGTGCCAAAGCGCCAAACTGATTATACATCAGGCACCACCCCACCAACTAAAAATCATTGCAAGCGGCGCAGTGGCAGCGCCTGGCAAATATTGTAGGCTTCAAAGGGCTGCCTTACTTTTACATTGGGCACCAAGGCGCTGGGGTCAATTCCCCATAATACTGGATTCCCATGTTAATTATATCATTAAGATTTGAGGCTGAAGTATGTTTGGGATAGTAGGGAGTGATCCTGAAGCGACTAAACTATTCCAAGCCAGCAAGGGCCACTTGTGCTGGGGAAGATGGAAATATTCTATTGGGTGACAGGCTATAAGTGCCAAACCCAAATTACTGATTGCCCAACTTTGGGGGTTGCTAGAATGTCCCAGAAGACATTGCTAGCGGCCCAGGGATTGACCTTTGAGAAGGGATAAGAAGAATTAATCAATTACAATAAAGTCATCCTTTAATCTGGTTGACCCTTATCTTAATCTTCAAGTACATCTGCATGATCAGAAGCCATTCCTTGAAAATCTTCATGGTTCCTTTTGATCCTGGCTCTTCAGATACAATACTACACATATCCTCACATATGACTGTATTCAAGCGAATGCCCTGTGCCATATAATATCAAATAATTGTGGCGTTGTAATGCAAAAAGTGCAACATTGGGATTGTGGGGATGGGATTAGTGGCAGGGGATAAGTGTAGGTATGGCAGATGGGGGTTGACCAGGCTGGTGTGACAAGCAAGTTATTTAGGGTCAGGTTCAGTGAAGGTTCTTCAGCATGGACAACAGCAGGAGCAAAGATGTTTGGGATTATGCGTATTATAGTTTTTTCGGGGGAAGGTTCTTGATCGGATCCCGAGAAGGTTTATCCGCTGGCTAAGAAGGTATAGGCCCGGGTTAAACCTGAGTGGTGTTATATCGGGGCAGGGAGCTGATTATTTTTTAACTTTTCCGTCGGATTTTGAGGCTGAACTTGGGTATCCCAGGTGGATCTCTGGACATTTGCATTTAGGTGTTTGCGCTTTGACACCTGTCCCTAAAAGGCAGGTGGGGAAGGTTCGAGTTCCAGCTTTTTTTCGTAGGGATCGAGCTGGCGAGTTTAAGGTTCGGGAGGTGGTACCATATTTGACAAGCAGTGTAGGAGATTTATTTTTGATTTGATGGGCTTCACCTTTGAAAAGAAGTGGCGGGATGACTTAATATTAACGGGAGGATAGATGGGGTGGCTGATCTGGCAAGAAATGCAATACATAATACTTTTTTAGGGTGGCGAGCTGTAGAGGCAATTGGATGCAGGATGTTTGGTGGAGCTTGTCAAAAGTCATCGTGATCCAGATTGTCGATGGTTTGGCTGATGGCGTGGATGGAGAGTTTTCTCCGCAGGAGGGATCCGCGGACGAGGTACTTGGTGACGAACTTTAGCAGGGCGAGTTGGGTGATCTGGCCGTAGTGGTCGTGGGCGTATTTTTCTGAGGTTAGTTATGGGGAGGGGGCTTACTTTTGTCGATTGGGGGGAATCCGCGCGAGATGCGGTGCCAGTGGGCGCGGGCCTCGACGTCTTCGCGGTCATTCAGGGTTGCGTACTGGATGAGCATGTTCCGGCGGAGGATGAACTCGGACTCGCTCATCTTGGCCAGGGTTTTCTTGGGGGTTAGGGCTGGCATTTGAACTTACATTGAATCCCAAGATGACATGCTCGATCCGTTCCTCCATGTATTTCGGGTGGCTCTCCCCTTGGATGGATATCAATAGGCCGCTGCTGTTTGGACCCTCGAAGATGTCAATGTTGTGGTTGTACCCCAGCTTCTCTTCGTAGCGGATCTTTTGCACAAAGGTCTCCTTGAAAAAGTGGTGGGCCATGCGGGTGAGCAGCTCTGATTTGATTGCCTTTGCTTCAAAGGTGTTGAGGTAAAAGGCAATAGCGGAGTTCGTTTCCAGGGCATCGGCCAACTTGAGCCTAAGGGTGATTGCGGAGCCAGCAGCGAGTTGGTCGGGCAGCAGGAAATTTTTAAACCTGAGCTCCGTTGAGGTATTTGGATTTAAATATCTGGTCGATATCCTATATATCTTCTTCATTTCCTGGATGCTATAGCATTGTAGTGCAACTTACCTCGATGGAAAGGGTTCCATGCTGGTAAAGAAGAAGCGATGCGTTTTTGAACAGGTTTGCGGTATAATTCTTCAGGTGATGCAGCTGGATGTCTCCTTTATTAGTTGGTTTAATAACCTTACCTTCTTTAGCCTGGATAATGTGCCTGGGGAACCACTGCTTGATGCCGAGGGCAAACTCGAGGGCCTGCACCGCCTGGGCAATGGGTTTTTCCAGCAGCTGGTTTTCATAATTTTTGATTTCCTAAAATCAGCCATCTTCGGGTTAAGCTTACCTTCTGCTTGATCATCTCAAACATGGGCTGCTCGATGTTGGCATCGAAAATGCCCGCCACCAGCCTGTCCAGAACCATGTACATCTTCTCGTTGTGCCCCCACACGGAGAACTCCAGCCGGTTCTCCTTGGGCTCGATGGAGATGTGGTAGCCCGCCTGGAAGAGCTGGTAGTTGACCTCATCCAGGGTCTCGAACTTGATCGAGATCAGAAGATTCAGCATGGCAAGGTTTTCCAGGCTCAGTTGCTCGCCCAGCACAAACGAAACAAACACAACTGATTTCGGCGAGTTGATGGCCAAGTGGAACATCTCTCCACTCTTATCGACAATCAACCGCTGAGGAATTCCAAAGCTACCCCCATAATTTTCCAACCCATCCGACATTGAACCCAAGGTTGAGGTGGGCAAAAAGGGGTTTGGGGGTGGGAGTTTGAGGCCGTTGTTCCTGGCCAGGGGTTGCAGCTTGATCTGTTTGACGGCGTAGTTGGTCCCGAACACGGGCTCCGCTTTATCGGTGAGTGCATCCCGATACGAAACCAGGACTCTGGAGGTTAGAATGTTTGGAGAAAGTACCTTAGGTTATCGACTGACATCTGATCCAGGAGGATATTGATCTTTTTGGAGCTCAGCTTGGGCTGAACGATCAGATTTAAAACGGACTTGTAATCGAAGAAGTGCATCTGGCGCGCGGTGGTGATGGCGTGGGATAACGGGTCCATCTGGCCTTCAGAAATGCGCTGCAGCTCCAAAACCCTGTCCATCTGGTACTTTAGAAATAAGTTTCATGGTTACCTCGGTTAAATGGGCAGGGCTGATGCCATACTGCTTGAGCAACTCGATTCCCTGCAGGACAATTTCAATTATCTCCTTGGTGCAGTTTACTCCGCGGGGCGTGAGTTGGATTTCAACGTTGAATAATCCGAACCCCGAGTTTAGCTCGGAAACTCCACACGAAACAGAAAACCCCAACCCCAGCTTCTTGATGTGGCTCAGGATAGATCCCTCGCTCCGATGGCTTAGCATGTGGGCAATGTACAGTTCGGACTGGGGGTTAGTTGAAGCGAGCAGTTTACCTTGTCTGAATAGATGAGGTCGGTGCCCTTGAGTTGAAATTGAAGCAATAGTTTGGTCTCATCCTTGATACTAGCGGCAGTGATTTCTATTGTCCTTGGTTCCTTGCTGAAAGGATTGCCTTCGTTGGCGTCATCATTGCCATACTCTGGAATATCGCTGAATAGATTTACAACGTTTTCAATCTGCTGGCTGAACGGAGCTAAAAGGATTAGTTTACTATGCCAAGGTTACCTGATCCCATCACCACCAGCCGCATACGATGGCTGGAGTACTTGACTTCAAAAACTGTCTGTAGAGATCTCTGCAGGATGTTGATGTTTTGCTGAATAAGGCTCGTTTTGTTGCCACCAAAGTAGCCCGTGTAGCGATGGGTTTCATCCCCAGTTGCCCGGAAGACCTTTTCCAGGCGGTAGGCGTCGTCCCTCTTGATGTCTCGGAACTCTTGATCCACCACATCGACGTCCATCTTTAGACGCCTCACGTCGAATTGGGGATGCTTCAGCATCGTGGCGAACCTCGTCATGGACTTTTTAAAGGTTTTCGAGGCCACCGTGAAGAAGTAGACCGTGTGCTCATACGAAGTCTCGGCATTGGAGAACCCCAGGTTCCTGACGACATGCTGATTTAAGTTAACATCCTCTTTATGCCCTTACCGCCCCAAACTCTTCAGTATGCATCATGTGCTCATACAGGTGAGCCATCCCGCGCCGCTTCGGCGGTTCATGGCGAAACCCCGCCCGCACATCCATTGCCAGGATGGATTTGTCATACAGCGGGTTGTGCTCAATAAGGACTTGAAGCTTGTTCTTCAATTCCAGCAGGCAAAACTCACGGCTGTCCTCCTTCCGCTTGACCTCGGCTATCAACTTGTATGGCACCCCGGCCTTTGCTTCCACCCACATAAGGCCTGTCACCCACCATGCCACTGTCCATCTCTTCATTTTGATTTCTGGCTGCTTGTCCAACAGATGAATTCCTTGGCTGCACCCAAGAAGAACCCTCGATCCATTTAAGAGCCTTCCAGCCTTAATTAACCTGAGAATATAATAACCCGTGGCATTTTCCTCTCCATCCCAACCCACTAATGGAAAACTATATCCATCCCAGTGCCACCGCGAAACCTTTGCGCCTTCACAACCAATCTTCTCTTCCCATGCCAAACAACAAATGTTTACGAATATCTTTAGACATGTTCCAAACCCATCTCACCCCTTCTCTACCCAGCATTGCCACAGCCAACTTGACTCAACGCCCACCAATAATTACTTCAATTATTTTAATTTAAACGCCCATTACTAGGTCCCAATAATCAACATACTTCTTGACTCCGATCCTCCCGAGGAACTTCTGTCTCACCATTGCATTTCGCCCATCAAACCCCTCCGAGGACAGAATATACTTACCAGCTATCATTATAGCAATGCCCTACTACGAGATAAACTTGACCCTCGCTTTAAGTTATGCCAAGCAAAGTAATTCCATATCGCAACCAACCCAAGCTCATTTCCTATAACTTACATCTCGTCTTGAGGGTATGCTCCACTCAGCTACCGCTTGGTCTAGTTCCAGGATCTCCCGTCAATAAACCATTCCTACCCTCCACTTATCCCAAAAGTGGCCAATAGGAAAGTGACCCTATGATTTTATTTCCCGGCAGCACGCCCAGGGGCACCAACCCACTATAGCGAGAAAGATCAGTTCACCGGCAATCAAGCGCAATGCTTCCTCATGCACCAAACTACGCAACTCTAAACCAAACAAGTACCTAAATCCTTCCCTCAAGATCCCGGATGAGACTATTCCCTAATCTGGACAATATGTCAACCGTCCCCTTACAAAACGAGCCCTACCGCCAAGGTTTATTCTTCCATCGTCGATCCCATGGCTAGCCCTACCGCTTGACAAGTGCGATACCCTAAGATGGTAGTTATGGAACCGTCTGCTGACCAGGTCCCTACACAGGCTAACCCTACTCTAAATTAGGGATACACGGCCAACAGAAGATCCCTCATAAAGAACGATTATAAATCCCTCCTCGCCTCGGAGAGAAATAAACCCGTGCCGGGAAATAATAGCCAGGTGGTAAGCTCATTTAGACGAGGACCATGCATAAGGCCATCAAAGGCTTCAGATATTCTCGATTGGATCTCTACCGTGCCCAGGGTGGTACCTTCCCCAAGCCAGATAAACCCATTCCCGGTGCAGCCAAGTTCATGAAGATGATTGAAGATAACTCTCATAGGATAACATCCAAAGGCATGACCTGGTGTCAACCAGTGCATTTGCCAAGTCCTGCCCCCTCTCAATGAATCTTCCCCAACTCCCTAATGGCCGCGTTACTTTTTAAAACATCTTTGAACTCAAATCAAAAGTTTCGTCCCCTTTAAAAAACAAGCTAGATAAATCCTGGAGGAGTTCGGGGGACAATTCATCAAGCGGTGGGTGGTTTAAACCGATAATGCCAAAGAGGGATCTAAACCGTAATTAAGCTGAACCCCCACAAAGTACCAGGAGATCCAACCAGGTGATTGGAACAATACCACCTGCCCCAACCCCATATCCCCTGGCTCCGCTCACAAATCCAGGTACCCATATCATCTCCGATATTCCCGACCCCTAAATTTTTTAACCCATATCCCCAACAATTCAAGATCCAACCTAACTTAAACCATGCTGATCAACCAAATATAAATATACCCCATCAATAGCGGTACCGATTAACTAGCAAGAAGCAAACCCAGGTTTTCACTTGTTAGAACTTCCATCCATCGGTAAAGGACTTCTTGATCACCTTATATAGCCAAGGGGTGGGTTGAACCCTGGGATGGTTAGAGATCAATACCGAGCACCAAGCTTCCCAGGTACCCCATACCGGCTGCACCCTCTTTAATGACCCGGCCAAGGTCCCCGGTCGGATATCTATAAAGGTTTGATAAGAAGTATCCATCTTAGTGGCAAGGTTGGAGCGGCGATATAAAGGGATCATGGGGATTTACAGGGTTGTTCCACTTTAAAGCTGTAGCGTTTCTGTTGGTATACCCCTCAAACATAATCAAATCCCTTTAAAAAGTATTTGTGGGATTTCAAAGGGATTGAAACCACCCTTTCTGCTGCTGGAAATATAGTTTATAGGTAAATAGCGTCAGAATAAGGGTTTACAGGTGAAAGGGGTCACAACCGTGGTCCAAGACTCCCGTACCCATCCCGGGTACAAAAAGGTTTACAGCCACAATCAATCCAGGGGGAGCTTGTGATTCTTCAGGAACTACCCAGATGCTCCTATCAGAGATTCTATCGGTTTCAAACCTTCTGGTAGACCCCTCAGCTCAACCGACCAATCAACCCTGTCTGAGGCAACCAGGTAGCAGGAACTAACCTCTCAGCAACAGAGTTCTCGACCAAACAACCTCTCTGGGAACTCCATCAAAGGTGTCAATCCCAGGGGAACCAAATACAAAGGATCCAATTTCAGCCACACAGCTGCCTTTTGAAACCCCAGCATCCACCGCCCCAGAGGATATCCTTACAACCCTGTCAGCCTGCTAAAGCTATAAATGTACCTACGTTTATCTAGCAAACAACTTATTCTTCTTGCACCAATTTTATAATCAGAGTGTCCTTCTCATAAATTTTATGGGTCATTGACCTCAATTTATACGCCTACTTCAATGTTTCAAAATCTTATATGGGATTCTGATTCTAGGCTGCTGTTGAGCAACTTGGGTCATTGCTGGTATCTTCAAAGCTACAGATAGATGTTAGCCTTGCCAATATACTCTATCTATTCCTATGCAAGAGCACTACAGACTACAATAGAATAGAACTTTGAATATAATTATGTTTATTGATACTGGAGTACAATCTAGCCAGCAGCTGCAATCTATCCAGGTGTAACTATGAACTTCTTTTCCCTTTCAGGCGTCTGTATCAATATATACTGCAACAGCCCTGGTTCATGTCCTTTCAGATAGTTCTCAGTGGCTACCTTTGCCATAGGTCCATCTTTGTTGGCTAGCCTATCCTGATTGGTTGTCCCTGGCCCGTGTGCTGCTACTGGCCTTAGCAAGGCGTACATGGCACTTCAGCTACAGCCTACACTCTTCTTGAGCTAGCCCACTGGCACTTATTGATTGGCTGTATCTTAACACACCTATTATAGCACCAGGAAACTATGTGTATTTGGTTGACGCTTAGAAATAGTCCCAGTTCTATCCTTCTACATTGGAAGGTAGAATTCCAATATTCCTGTATTTTATTTCCAGGACTTAGTCAGTAATTCTTTTCTGGCTGTTGAGCCTTCTTCTTATTAATATGACAGTTTGAATTGGGATTATATGCCAGGTAATGCTGATCTAAACTCAGCATCCCCTAGCCATTTGCACATCACTTGTTTGATATAATCATATACGCCCTTCAGCCTGAGTGGGGCTGAGTTGATACAACGTCCAGTAGGATGGAAGGAGAGTTATATGATTGATGATCCAGTGATTACACATTGTGTAAGCAATTATAATCACTATATTGGTTAACAATTATACAGTGTATAATAGCTATATCAATTATAATAAACTGGCAAGTATACAGAGTATAAATACTACATGTATAGGAATGATAATCAAGTGATAATACAGTGTGTAACTGATAAAAATCAGTGTGCAATGATTAGCCTGATCATTTGTGGTCAATCAGCCTAATCTCACAGTTGCAAAAAATATTTTAGCCTACACAGATAGCAGCAGCTGTACTCTCCTACCTAAAAGCTGTGGTGATTATCAGTAATTGTCATTTATACTGCTGTTCACTATCAGCCTAGATGCTCTTCAGAAATGACATCAATCCTGTTCCTGATTGCAAGGATAATGGAAAATCATTCTCCTCTAGTTGACAGCAACTTGGATCTTCATAAACAGCATCAATCCTGTTTCTGATTGCAAGGATAATGGAGAATCATGCTCCTCTAGTTGACAGCAACTTGGATCTTCAGAAACAGCATCAATCCTGTTTCTGATTGCAAGGATAATGGAGAATCATGCTCCTCTAGTTGACAGCAACTTGGATCTTCAGAAACAGCATCAATCCTGTTTCTGATTGCAAGGATAATGGAGAATCATGCTCCTCTAGTTGACAGCAACTTTGATGAACCAAAGTTGCCAGTACTAGTGTATTTGCTTGACATTGATCAGATTATCCCAACCCTTGTGAAATTTCCCCTCCCCTTTTCCCATGCAACACTTGAAGCGCTACTAAAATGGCCCATACAGAATCAACAACCCCTTGTGTTGGTTGTACAGCTGCTGTAAATTATTTGCCAATCTAACTGCACCTTGCCTATATAGGGTGAATATTTCTTAATAAACCCATATCCCACAAATAAACTATCTTTATGCATAACATATTATGCTGTCAAGCTGTATACTCAAAGTATCTTGCTACACAGATCACAGCCGCTCTCCAAGTTTTATTTATACCAACAATGTTGCTTACCTTTGTGAAGCAGAATGCAGTGTAAACACAAATATTTTAGCCATGTCAAAGATCTGGCTCAGATAGTATCTAAAGCCAACCTCTTCTTGTGAACCTATCCCAAGGATCCAAATATACTCTTTCTGGAAAGCAACCCTCACTTCATAACCATTCTTGTTGGTACAGGGTGAGAGTTGTGGCCTGAAAGGACACAGGGTTAGCTCTCTTGGCGCCATATATTTTGGTTAGATATTTAAAATTGAATAGTGTGTGAATAGGTGCTAGCGCCTGCTTGGCCTATTGAATTTTGAGGTGTGATTACAAGATATATATTGGCTAGTTGCTGATCAAGGGTATGGTTAAAAAATTACCCAGAAAATAATTGGTAGATGGTGTAGAGCCCTGGGTAGATTACAAATGTCTTGGAGGTAACATCCCAACAATACCTACCAGGATATTTAGAGCCCCCAGTGCCACCCTTATAAAGTTGGTGGGACTTGTTAATCCAACCCTTAGATTTCCTCTATAGAAGATCACACAGGGATAATTGAATTCTTGATAAAGAGCTATGCATGTTAAAAAGACACATTCCTAATTTATGGTGCTTGTTGTGGTCCTTGATCCAATCCTACTGTATTTTCTAAACCCCTTCTTATTATACTATAATACTGGTTTAGGTCCCTAAAAATTCTGTTCTAACCTTAAATCTATTCTTTTGTATCCTCATCAATGTATAGTATCCTTTTCAGCAGTTGCAGTGGGAGGATTAAAATTGGGGTGAACAGAAAAAATTAATTTGACATAACTGTTGATGAGTCAATACACTTCAAGTCTTTGGGTAAATCTCTTGACTCTGCAACTAAATCAAACTCGTATTCTACAGCTGAACCAGATGGATGAGTCTCCCACAATCTAGGATCATAAATAAAATATTTTCTTACAAAACTAATTTAGTAAATCTGGTGCCACTACCAAGCAATACAAAGGAGCTTGATTTCTTAAAGGTGTCAACCCCTCCAATCTAAGCTACAGAGATAGTGTGATACACCAAGGTATTCTTTAAGATCACGCCAACTGCCAAGGGTATAAATACCTAAAAAAAATTTATTATCAATAAACTTATCATTATCTTGCTCTAAGTAGATTATTGTGAGTGTGATTATTTTGAGCTTTAAGTGATTTAATATCAATTTAAAAGCAATTCACCAGCACTGAATCACAGCCTAATAGATTATGGTTTTAGGTTTTGACCATTGTTTTAACGCTAGCAATCAATAGAAGTTGCCTTCCTTAACTTTGCCAACCTTTCAGTTCTAACAAAGAGCTGTCTCAATATTTTTTGAAGACATCTCCTCCTTGCTACATCACGCAAGAATCTGACAGCTGGTGCTCCCTACCAGGAATCCTTCCAAATAACCCAATGGCTCCCAACCTTAATCCCCCTGCCAAGGAAAACAAAGTGATATGCAACTGGATGCTTTCTAATAGCAATACAGAGCCAAATATTACTCCCCTTGCTTGTGTACCCATCAATGGCAGGACCATTCAAGATACCCCCAGTTAATATTAACAATTATTCTATTGTCACCCAAAACTTAGCTGCTACTGTAGCCCAACTTTTATGAGGAAAAATCACCCCTGAAACTAGATCATCAAGAGCTCTAGCTTCTGCAGCTGCTTCCACCATGCAAGATTTATATACCACTGATCAATTATCCATCTCTACAGTAGGTACCTCTTGTACTGATCTGTACCTAAAGCAGTTTTTGCATCCTGCTATTCATCACTTGGTGCAGCTGGTGGCCCCAATCATTCCAAAACTCATTAACATCCAGGATTTTTTTACTCAATTGCATTTTTTTATCCAAAAAGCTCAACAAGTATCTTCTGTGGTTGAAAATGAGAGTAAAATGCCATCATTGACTTGCATAACACTATGGAGACCATTCATTCTAGACTAAAACATGTAGATTCCGGTTCAGGAAACTTCACCTGTCTTCATGTGTTGGGGGAGGTAGCTCAAATGGCCCAGAAGATAGAAAAAGAAGTATTCAATACCTCACCCTGAATCCTGATTGGACCATCTGAATCAAGAATAGCATAATGAAAGCAGTCAACCAGAACATTGTCAAACCTCAATGGGCTTCCTTCTATAAACTCTTATAGTCTCTAAAGACTAATGTGGAACAATTCTGTTATGAATTCTCATTTTTAATATCTTCAAATCTTAGTGGGCCGTCTGGTTTGCCTGTACCCTCTGGAACAAATGGTCCTCCTGGCCCTATTGGTTCTCCTGGTTCTGATGGCCCCACTGGGCCTCCTGGTTTACCTAGAGCCCCTGAAACCTCTTCTCATGTATATGCCTCTTTAGAGAATTGATTTGTTAATTTGGAGCTTACTCTGCTGATGTCTGTTCCCCTCTACATATAACCACCAATATTAGCATATGAGACCCTGACTTTTCATTACATGTTATGATGAATTGTGTATGTGATCTTGATGCTCTCCTTTTAAATAGTACTGCAGAAGCTCAACCCCTTTGGGGACAAGCCCAATATCAAGCTCATGAAATGCCTTAGATACAAAATATCCTTACCCAATTATGGTTTAATTTGGAAAATCCCCCAGATGCTCCTACTATGGCCTCAAATTCCAATGCTGTTCTTATCTCTTTATTGTAAGATGATTTAGACCTGACAAGAAGAGAAGTTTATTGTTTAAGAGCTAATCAATCTTATTCTTACCCTTCTAGCAGATCATATGATGACCCCATGATTAACCTCATATCAGCCTGATTAATCAACACTTATTTCAAGCCTAATTTTAGGGAGAAATATAGTCAGGAGAAGGAAGTATAGTGCCAAGGATCTGGATGTACAAGTATTCTGGCTACCAAAAACTCACTTAACATTCTGTCATTGCCCAATTTGGTGTCTCCCATTAATCAGTTCAACATACCAGAAATGGCAACCAAGCAATATCACCCGACTGTTCAAGTATCCAGTGACTCAAACCCATCCCGCACATGACCAAACCCTAGGTTTGATCCAACTAAATCTCCGCCACAGCTAAAGCTATATAAGCCTAAAGTATTATCCAATAAAAGATACTTCTCTTCTTTCTCACTTCTAAATTTGAAGCTTCCCCAAAAGGCGCTCCTCATCACTGGTAGCAGCTACAGTTTTTTGACCACACCTATGAAAGAGAAAATGACTGACCAAAACCTGCCCACCTTTGCTCACATACTCAATCAGTCTTTATTCCAGGAGACCTGGAAAACGTACTTCTGCACCCACAACATTGACAAAGATATACCTAGTGGATGCACCATATTCAAAGGTCTGGTCATGCCCAAAGCATGCTCCAAGATAATTCAATACAGTTGCTCTCTTCAACCACAAACAAATGCACAACCACCTATCACAGGTGAAGTTACCAACACCAAGTACATTTTTATTGACAAGTTCTTTGGTAAAAACAAAGAAAATGTCATCAACTGGCTAGATCAGTCAGCTGCTAAACTCCGCACCAGCTGCATACCCCACAAAAAATGGGTCCTGGAAGCCAGCAAGCACCTGTACAAGGCCGCAGTTAAAAGGGTTGCCACCTGGGTTGGCTCAGAAACTGACAACCAGCTTGACAACTGGGAAGAGTTCAAAGCAGACATCACACACAATTTCTGTATTACCAAATCCCTTCAAGACATTGCAATACAGCTCAGCAATCTTCCTCAGAAGACCATTATTCACAGCTTACGCCAATGAACCCAAAGAAATACACTACAAAATTTAAAACCCAGCTCAGGCTGACAACGCACACACTAGAGCCTCATTCATCAACAGAATTAAACCCTCTGTTGCTGCCCTCTTTGTCCAGAGGCTAATACCTCCATGCCCGCCCTCATTGCAGAAGCCAAGCATGCAGAAAAATGCGCAAACATGGAATATGCTGCACACAACTACAATCAATCCTCAAACAGCAATCACAGAGAAAACTCCAATGGCAACAAACGCCAAAACACCAAGCATAGCAACGGCAACTCCAATTGCAACAATGGTAGCTTGCAGCCAAAGCGCAAACGGCTCTTGTCTCAAGAAGGAGGACACTGCCAACGTGAACAATGCTGAAATAGCAACCTGCTACAAATCCAACCCCACATTCTCTGACCTCAAAGGTCTCAAAACAGAGGAACATGGAAAAGAGGAGGGGGAACAGGCTTAAGTGCCCCTGTCTCCCCCCAACTTGACAAGAAGAAGTACCAAGGCACAAAATTTGCTGCTCACATCCCCCGTGTCCCACAATCCTCCATTTTTATGAACATAAAAATTAAAGATTGCTCACAACTTCTTGTCTATCCATGCACTTACAAATCTCATACACATAAAATTTTATTTGACTCTGGTGCACAACACATCATGGTTAGCAAACCATTTGTAACCAAGTACAAAATACCGGTTGTTAAATCCAACTCCAAATATGCCAGAATGTCAGACAAATCAAAGGTTCTACTTGAAGGCAAAACAACTTTCTTCAGAAGTGACCTCCAAGTTATACAAACGTCCATCAAAGGACTTGTCATGAACAACATAAACTATGAAATTGTAGCAGGCATGGACCAATTCACCCAAGTAAATCCCAGTTTATGTTAGATAATAAAAACCATGACCATCAAATGCAATGGAGTCAATTTTAATATCATCAAAGAACCCAACAACCTCATTCTAGGAGAAACAGTATTTGTCCAGGTCATTAACAAGAAAAATCAGAGTGTCTAACCAAATACAGTAACCTCCATATAATGAGGTACACCAAATTTAATATTATATAAACAACCAAAATCCAATGCCCAGAACTTGCAGCACTCCTAAACAAATACAATCTTGTATTCAAGGAAGAGCTCACAGAGTTACCACCCAAACAGGAGGTCAAACATGGCATTGACCCGTGTAAAGCCATGACTAAACCTGCACCTCTCTACAGAATCTCCCCCATGGAGACCCAAACCCTCAAAACCCATATTGAGGACAACCTAGCCAAAGGATTCATTTGCCCGTCTGAATCTCTGTGGGGGGCAGTAGTGTTCTTTGCAAAGAAAAAGGAAGGCAATTTTTGCCTAGTAACTGACTAAATAGCACTAAATGCAAGAAAAGTAAATAATAAATATCCCCTTCCGCTTATAGAGGATCTTTTTGTAAGACTCTCTGGAGCCAAATTTTTCTCCAAAATTGACCTCACCTCAGGTTATAACCAAGTCAAAGTAAAAGGAAAGGACATACCAAAAACTGCATTCAATACAAAATTCAGATCCTTTGAATGTAGAGTAATGAACTTTGGGATGATACCTTTCTTTCACAGCTTAGCTCCACTTTTTGGAATCTAAGCATTAATAAAGCAATCAAAGTGCATAAGATTCTAAGTTTACTATAGGCTTTAATTATAGGTAAGAAAGGTATGGCAACCAACAACTCCAGATCCTGGGCCAAGGTGGTCCAGGGCCAGAAACGCCCTGTCAAGGGCCAACTGGTGAGCCCTACAAGAACCACTAAGAAGGGACCATTTGTTCCATCAGAAGGATGGATGAAGTTTGTGACCTCTGAACGCTGGTTCCAAGACATTACCAGAGCCCTCCCCAAGTTCCCTGTGCCCCATGGGATTAGAGTCAACTTTGGAGGTGACCCTACTCAGTTCCAGGAGGCAGTAAAAGCAGTTGCTACAGCATATCCCAAAGCTGTGTCACTTCACCAAAGCCCAATGAAGGACTTCTTTGATCTTGGCTTCCTCTGTAAAGCAGATGCTGATCAGGCAGCTGAGGAAACCTTCACTCTTGAGATCACTGACCCCAAGGGTAAGAAAACCCAGAAAGTCCTACCAACCACCTGCACCTGGTTCAATTAAGATACCACCTTCTTTATGTCTTTTGAGGCCTTGCCATTAGACATGCCCAGAGGGGAGGTTAAAACCCAGCTCAAGGAAGGGCAGGCCAAGTATGGAGAAATAGTGCAGTTTGAACTGCTCAAGAATCCTTACATGGGCCACCTGACCACACCAAAAGCCATGGCCATAATCAAACCCTTTGCAGATGACAGCTTGTCATCTATTCCCCATTGTGCAACCATTCTCAAGAAGGATGGCACCCTTATTATTGAGCTCAAGGTATTCCCTGAGCAAACTCTGTCCATCTGTGCACTGTGCTCAGCCCTTGGCCACAGAGAGGCCCTTTGCCCTACAACCATAGCAGGAGTCCGTGCCACAGAACAAGACACCCCTAAGGAGTACCAGAATAGTGAACCAACTGGGTCCCAATCCAATGCTCTTGTAGCCTTGGCCTGGGGCACCATGGCTGAGTATGCAGTTGTAAAACCAATCACATCCCACCAGAAAAAGGCTCATGCAAATGCTCAAAATTTGTCTCAGCCTCAACCAATCATGGAGGCAGAATGTGTCCAAGAAGAGGCGCCTCAACCCATGCAAACGCCTGCACATGGGACCCAGGCAGTACATGACAATGTGGTTGATGAACCAATGGAAATTACAGAACTGGCGGTGCAGGAATTAGTGGCCAACCCAGCCTGCGTTTTATTGGACAGTCACCACAATGTGGTGGTCCAAGAGAATTTGTAGCAGGCCCAACCCAGGAATTAATGATTAATCAGGGCCAAGTTTGTTTGGATAGTCACCACAATGAGGTGGCCCAAGAGAATTTGCTGCAGGCCTAAACCCAGGATACACCCAATCAGGAGCAGGCACCTTCTGCACAAGATAATGGAAGACCAAGACGCAAGGTCCAAACCAAACTTGCCACAATAACTAAGCTATCCCCTTACACTGCAGGGGATCCCAAACAGTCCAGGGCACCCAAAAACCAAAGATGCAGCAGCCAATGACAGGAGTGGACCTATCTCTGGTGGGGTCACTAATGTATAGTGGCTAATGGGCCTCACCAATGGGACAAACTCTTCTACAGGATTTCCGGCCCTAGTCTCAGGCATGAATAGGATTTTCCTGCAACCTCAAAGAAGTACCAATTGGACCAGATGTGCTAATAACTGCTTTGATCAAGGCCAATTTATGGCCTTGACTCTCCCAGATAATAATGGACCATAAGAAGCTTCATCTGGATTAATAGAGTTCACCATAGCAGCAGGCAAGCATGGAAGTAATTGGGTATCAAAAAAACCGGTCAAAAGGACCACAGTTTCTGGATAAACATGGTCTGCAAAATTGCACCTTATTTGCTCCCTTTAACAACACATTACACCATCAGACCCTTTATACATTTCCCCCACAAACCGTCACACAATCCAAGGCGGGCCAGCAATTTAAGAAAAACGTGGCCCAGCAGTAAATACAATATGTGAAAGCCACATTTCCAGCAGATTGATACTTATATGTGATCTACCAGTTGCACAGAGGGCAAAGCCTAGAAATTCCTACCTAACTCAGCCACAGACATATTAGATTATCCTGTAACAGGCACAGACCCTCCAAAAAATCCAGGCGGAAGGCCCAAGGGCTAATGGCCCGGATTAACTTGGATCGGTTATTAGCCCTTTGATCTACCACTCCACAACAAACCAGACCCTAGGGATTACTTCTCACCATTTTGGGGGCGCTAACCCTAGGCATCAGCTCTAAAACCATAGTCGCACAAAGATTTAGCAACACAAAATGTGTATCAGGCTACTCAACAAAAAAACGCGGGCAGCTGGCTCAAGGGAATTTTAGCCCAGATTATTCCAGAGCAGCACATTTCAATTGTATCTTCTGCCCAGATTTGACTTACTATTTTTATCATTAGGGCCCAAGAGGGACTCTAACCCAAAAAACTCTGGTATCTCCCAAAACCACACACACCACTGGCCACACATACAGATGGAATCAAGCAACAAAAAAAACACGGGCCAAAGGCCCACATTTTTTCTGGCCCGGGTTTCCCAGGATCAATACAATTCAATCTGGACTGATGGCATCTACTATCCAATATTCATAAAAGTTATATTATCCCCAGCATGGGATATATAGATCAAGGCACTCTTCCCCTTCACACCTTCCTTCTTTCACCCAAGGGTTTTCCCCTGTGTTGTATTTCTCCTTAGAGTTGGTAGTTGCTTAGCTTAACTCAAAATACAATTCTTCTATTACTAAAGATTAGGTCAAGATAAGTATCTAGCCTAATGCGTATAATAAAGTTGAAGTATGTAATATTGATCTTTTATTCAATAATCAAGAAGGGAGTTTTATAGTTAAGGGAAATTAGACAAGAGCCACAGAACGCCAGGATCCTCTGATCACAGCCTAGTCTCCTCTACCCTTAGCCCACTATTAAACTAACAATTGGCTGATCATTAGTTAATATGAACTTAGGATACAACTTAGTTGATCACTTGACCTTGTTATCATCCAGGCCAATAGTTCCATTGTTCCATTGTTCACCGAGCTTAATGGATCAAATGCGTGATTACAGTGACGGCTAGTTTATAACCAATCACTTCACGACATTTCCCCCACTAAACTAGACGTTACTGTAAAAGTCTTTTAACCTTTTCTAGTATGGTAAATTGCCCAAAGAGGAATAAGAAACCAGTGGTGTGTTATACCAATGTATCCAAACCAAGGATCAACTGAGCTCAAAAGGGAATACCCAAAGTTCCAGTTGCAACCACGCACAATTACTCACCCATTCTAGCTTTGGATGAAGATGAATTTACCAAAATCTTAGGAGGCAAGATAGATACAGCCTTTTGTAGTTCCCCCAGTACGGCCTCATACCAGCCCAGTATCTCTCCAAGTAAGTCAGGAACACAAGACTCTGGTATGCCCACGTCCACTCAGCTTTTGACAATTGCCAAGAAAAGAAGTTGTGGTAGCAGAAGTAAGGCAACTTCCACCGCCCCAACAGATAAGATCAAGGAACAAGCTCCAACCTTAATCAAGCTACTTACAACTCTGAACAAAAATGAGATGAGCAATACTCCCATAATAGTCCGAGAAGATAGCCAAGGTTCTTATATCAACCTTGCTACTCATCTGTATTGGGAGAAGTTTCCCATACTCCAATTCTGTGGCCCAGTGGTTATGTGGTCTACTCTTATGCTGGCCCTCGAGAATCCTTATGTAATCTCAACAAAGAGACTCAAAGCAGGGAATAATATCCATTGGTGTGTACCCCGTTTGAAACTTGTAAGGTATGCTCAGATATGCCTTCAGGACTTCTCCTATGATGAGGTATACTTGACAGACAATCAGATCTCTTGTGCTCTCAAGCTTCTTGAACTGGTCTTTACAGCGTGGTCTGATCCTAGATCTGCTGTTGGCCCGGTGCCCTTGTGGCATGGTTCAGATAGTCATGAATACCGCTTGCAAAGAGCAATGGGTACTGCACTGGAGCTCCTAAGTTACAATCAAGCAGGTAGCAGACAATCAATGGCGCTGGTTGGGAACTTGGTACTTAGTGGCTCCAAGGTGGTATATCACCAAAGACTCCACCACATGCCTGAATACATTGAATGGTTGTTGGGAGTCATGTACTCAGTAGGAGGCAAAACACCCAAGGAATATGCCCAGCAAGAAAGCCTTCTCTGGGAGTGCATCTTGCTTGGACTTGCTTTTCCTTATTTGATTGGTGTTAACCGTGTCAGTTTCCTTCCCGTCAATGATTCCCTGTTTCTTCCCTTTGCATTCCGTTGGCTACCCAGTGTTTGGATGACCTACGCTGCCATTGCAAAAGTCCTCATCCAGTTGTGTCTGGGTTTAGAGGCAACAGTATCTCAATAAAGACCCCGTTGCTTAACCCTACATTTCTTCTTACTATAAGCTTTATCACTTCTTGATGCAAAAAGGATAACAACCCATGGACTATTTTCATTAGGTTTTTCTTTTTCCAAATTGTTATCCATAAAGGGGTTTATGCTCAATCACTTGGAGCCTTGCACATATACTGCACATGGACTTGAGTGATCAGTTGGCCAGTTTCCAGATCCTTGAGAGTATAACTATCTACTCCCACTTTCTGGACTACCTTGACAGGACCTTGCCATAATGAGGCAAGTTTACTTTTGCAACCGTACCCTTGATTGCTGTAGAAGTATACCAAGCTTCCTATTTTGTATGCAGGAAGGGCAGGTTGGGTTTTTGTTGCACAATCCATATCTTTCTCCTTTGTTGCTAAGTTGGTAGAGTACGCCTCAGACTGTAACTTGATTAGAGTCTGTGCTAGTCTCTTTAAATAAGCATTGGGGGTAAGAGGATTGTTAGTTTTAACTAAACTGTAAAGATGTGGCAGAAGGCTTGGCTGTCAACCATAAAGAAGCTGGAAGGGGCTTTTTCCAGTAGCCCTGTGGAATCCTATGTTGTACGCAAAGGTAGCTGCCGGAAGATATGTATCCCATTCTGTTTTGTGCTGGTGACTAAGCTTCCTTAATATCTGTACCAGGCTTCCATTTGTCCTTTCTACCATTCCATTTGTTTGGGGATGGTATGGTGTTGACAGGGTACCACAGATGCCCATAAGTTTGTTCAGTCTGGGTATCATGTATCCAGTGAAGTTGGTCCCATTATCTGTTAGCAATGTCTGAGGGCAGCCATGCTTATAGAGTATGTTCTCCAAAATGAATTTGGCTGTGGTCAGCGCCAACTGATTTGGAATTGCTTTTGCTTCTACCCATTTTGTTCAGCTGGTCTACTGCTACAATAATGTACTTGTTCTTGCTGGCAGTCAGTGGAAGAGGACCTACTACGTCTATGGCAACAGTGTGGAACGCAAAGCCAGGTTGGATTAGTTGGTGCTGGTAGCGCAAGACTTTTGGTTGCTCTATTGTACAGTCATGGCAAGCAGCCAGAGTTTCTGCTACGTCCGAGTGCATACCTTCCCAGTAGCAATGCTGCTGTAGAAGATTGAGAGTCTTATGGATACCACCATGGCCCACAGTACAATGAGCTGATACTACTGCATCTGTACGTAAAGATGGACAAATGTATGGTAGCCACTTCCCTTTATACAACTTGAAAAGCTGATTATCCTTGACGCAGGTGTCCACTGCAAGGGACTTCAGAATTTTCTGAATCTCAAGCGGCTCCTCCCCCCACATAGAAGGCTTCAGCATCAGTTTGTTGTAAAGTTTGTCTGCTGCTGAGGAGACCAGAGCTATGGTAGGAAGACAGGAAAGACAGTCAGCGTTCTGGTGCATGGCTCCCGCACAATGGATTATCTTGTAATCATAGGCTTGTAGCTTAATAGCCCATTGTGCCAGACGTCCTTCTGGGTCCTTCAGGGTCTTTAACCATTTGAGCAAGGCGTGATCAGTTACCACCGTAAAGTGTACTCCGTGGAGGTACACTCTAAATTGTTGACAAGCGTAAATGACTGCCAGGCATTCTCTTTCTGTGACTGTATAGTTTTGTTTGTGACTATTCAGTGTGCAGGAGCAATAGCCTACAGGATGGTCTTGATCATTATTGTCTAGCTGCAAAAGAACCGCGCCAATTGCGGTCAAACTAGCGTCTGTATGTACAATGAAAGGACGCTCAAAGTTGGGGTAGGAGAGTACTGGCTCTAATACTAGAGTGGCCTTCAAGTCCTCAAAGGCCTTCTGGCATCCTTCTGTCCATGAGAACTCAACGTTGTTTTTCAACAAGTGAAATAATGGCCCTCCTAGGCCGGCAAAGTTTGGTATAAAGCGTCTATAATAGCCAATCATCCCTAAAAACACCTGAACATCTCTCTTGTTGGAAGGCGTTTGCATGTGTGTGATAGCTTTGACCTTAGCAGGAACAGGCCGCAAGCCATCCTTACTGATAATGTAACCAAGGAATTCCAGATGTTCCTTGAAGAAGTTACACTTTCTTGGTTTTAACTTGAGGTTGGCAGCAATCAGACGCTGGAATACTGCCTCCAAGTGGTCTAAATGCTGACTAAAAGTCCAGGAAAAGACGTTAATATTGTCAAGGTAAACCAGGACGCAAGTCAACTTGAGGTCTCCCATCACGGAATCCATGGCCCTTTGGAAAGTTGCAGGAGCATTTGCAAGTCCTTGTGGCATCCTGGTAGGTTGGAAAAGGCCTTGTTCTGTAATAATGGCACACTTTTCCTGGTTGGTCTTTGGAAGGTCAATCTGCCAATATCCGCTGATCAGGTCCATTGCACTGAAGTATTTTGCACCACCCAGCTTGTCCAATGTGTCATCTATGCGAGGCAACAGATAAGAGTCCTTTTTTGTAACGGAGTTCAATTTGCAATAGTCCATTACTACACGGTTTGACCCATCCTTTTTCTTTACAATTAGCAAAGGGGAGGACCAAGGACTCTTGCTGGGCACCAAAAGGCCAGATGCAAGTAACTTCTGTAGTTCTTCATTGACAATGGCTTGGTTGGCCAGACTATGTCTTATTGGCCTGGAGCGTATAGGAGCAGTACCTTGCGTATCCAAAACGTGTTCAACTCCCAGAGCTTTTCCTAGGTCATGGTTGTTCTCTGCAAAGACGTCCTTGTACTTCTCAAAGAGTTGCATAGCTTGGTCCTTCTGATCCTCAGTTAGTCCATTTAAAGACTTGCGTGGAATGAGCAACAGAACGCTTGGTTGGTTGCAAGGTAGTGCAAATTCACTGAACTCACCAAATGGAGTGGCATCCATAAGTCCAGAGTTCTCTTCCAGCTTCATGTAGCCTAGAAGTTGATGTTTCTTCACCGTCAGCAATTTATTGGAGAGGTTTCCTAGAAGTACTAGGATTTCTTCTGCTGAAGGCATGACAATGCCAGGTAGGATCCAGGGTTCCAGCTGCAAACTGTTGTGGAGTCCAAATACTTCACCATGCATACCTTTAGGAAAACTGAGGCTTAGACCTGTATTATGAATCACCTGAGATCCAATTGGAATGGAGAATTTGCTAGAGGAATATAAGGGAATCCCTTTGTACTCCTTAGTGGCCAGAGGTAGAACCTTGATTTTCCGTTGACGCAAGGTGTATGCTACTGGCATATCCCCATCAGCATATTCCATATTAATATAATGGATTTTCTTAGCAGGAAGGTCTCTTGGTCCATCACCATGATAGAACATTGGTACCAAGTGGCCCAAAATGCTAAAGGTGCTATCCTGATGATTGATGATGGTTCTGTAGGTTGCCATGAAGCTGGTACCAATTAAGATATCATAGCTCTTGTTGCGCAACACTATTGCTGGGGCCGTTACCACCAATTTACCAAAGCAGAGTGGTAAAGACAAATAGGCTCCCAATGCCTTAGTCTTGTCTGGTCCCGCAGTGCCAAATTCCTCATTGTAGTCTAAATCAGGCGCAAGTTTCAACTTTTTGACTAGCCTGGTTGACACAATGTTTCCTGGAGCTCCAGAGTCCAGAATTGCCCTTACCCAAAGCTTATGAACCACCAGCTCAATGTAAGTGCAATCATGACGTTCTCCATAATGAGGGGAGGTAATTTTGGTAACCTTGTGAATGTCCAATCCTTTAAACTGGGCAAGGAATGACTCCAGCGCAGTTGTTAGGTTGGGCTTCAAAGATTTCAAAGTATCCAAATTTGTAGAGACTTGTACCAACCTCAGTAGTTGAGACAACTTTTTGACGCTATCACTCTTGTGAGTGACCTTGGCGTATGGCATACAAAGTTGTTCTGCATATGGTATAGAGATGGTGTCAACGGCTTCCTTAGAAGGCATACTCTCTGTACGGATTGCTTGTTTCCTTGTGACTGCGTTGACAGCCAAAACTCTATGTAGCAAGTCTTTGTTTATTTCCTCTTTATCTGGCATGTATCTTTCAGGGCAGGCTTCTTGGTCCAACAGGCCGGTGTTGCGGTCAGGAGTGTCGGGGTCCAGGTCAATAGGTGGAGAGGGTTGGGAACTACTAGCAGTCAGGGTTTTCTCCTCAACCTGACTGCTTAGCAGTTTTTTGACTCCTCACTGTCTTCTTCTCTGTCATCTTCTTCATCCTTGTTGTCATGCTCATCCTCCACGTTGTCCTCCTGGTTTAAGTGGCGCACATTTGCCTTGGGTTGCTTGCAGTCTCTGGAAAGATGCCCTACTTGCCCGCACTTGTAACAGGTGCGGTTGTTGATTGTGTTGTTGGCTGGGGGCGTGGCTACTATTGTAGACTTCCTAGGAGAGTCCTTATCCCAAGTCCTACCCTTGGGGTCTGTAGAAGAAGATGAAGTGGCTTTCTTATAATCCGGAAAGGGGACTTCAAACTGTTCCTTAAAAGATCCCAAGTGACGCATGAGATCAGGGACTGTTCTTGCACTATATATACCAGACTTGAGAGCAATTAAAAGCTCTCTGTTTGGGCGTACATAGTTAAGAAGTGCTCCTTTTACGTCAACAAAAGTGGCGGCTCCCATGGAGACTAGTGTCTGTGCTTCCAAGTAAAAGCGTTCCAAGAACTCCATTAGGCTTTCTCCCCTTTTTATCCTTCCTTCTGTGAACTCCATTTTTTGGCAAAATAAGGCTTCTTCACTGCCAAATTCTGCAATGAGGGCTCTGGATACGTTCTCATAAGTCCAGCCCTGTTCTGGAAGTCTCGGCATTATGATGGTCTGGGTCTCCAAATCCAAACAATTAAAGATAGCTGCATTCTTCATAGCGTTGTCCGCCCTGTACATAGAGTTGTTGTATAGTCAGAGGAACATGTGGACGTTGGCTTTCTTATCAAACTTTGGTAAGTTTGTTGGTTTGAAATTTGGGATAACAGTAGAAGTGCTAAAGTTATAGCTTCTTCTGGGAGGGGGTGAGACATTTCTCTGGGTTGCAGCGCAAAAACGTGCTTCTGAAGCCGCGTCTCTGGCGTTGTTGCTAGTCCTGGAAGTGGAGGCAGCAGCGCCAGGGAGAGGTGTCTTGCTACTATCTAGGACTGGTTCTGCTACATAGACCTTCCTCATGGTGCGGCCTATGTTGTCTTCATTGCTCTCATAACTATGAAAAGAGCGACAATCTTCTGACATTGTTTGACTGGCTGTGGACAGGGCGCTTTGACTTCTAACCGTGGTCCTCTGTGGCCCTGTTTCCAGAACAGTTTGACTGGAGTAAACTTGAAGTAACTGCTCTACTTGTCCTTGTAGCTGCAGAATTTTGCTGCCTTGCAAGCGTACTTCTTGTGCCAGGTCTTTTATTGTGCAATTAGCCGTGTGTAGTTTGTCTTTGAGTTTCTCCATCTGTGAATCTTGTTTTTCAAACGTTACGTTGGTCTTTTCATGCATAGCCCAATAGTTGTTGCTTAATGCTGCCAGGTTAACACAAATATCTTCCGTGCGATTGTGATTGTGGTTGATCAATTTTAACAATTTGGGGAATTCCACATTGAACTGATTACAATCCGAGAGGGATTGCTGAAGGCCCTTGTCAATTTTGCTGACATGTTTGGATAGCTCCTCCATGTCCCGTTGGATAATGGTGGTAACTTCCTTATTGCCCTCCACTGCAACTCTGTCTTCTATCAGCCTTACAGAGCGGCCAAGCAACTCTACCTTGCTACATAGGTAGCAGAAGGTGGCCTCTGCACCTTTTATGTGGTGGGTTACTGTGCCTAGCCAGTTGTTGTCCAAACCCTTGTGCTCCAGCACAACTCCAACCATTGTGGACACGTAGTTGGTCAGACGTTCCTCAAGCTGTGTTGACCAGTTTGCCGTGAAGTTCTGATGAATTGCCAAGTGATTCAACTGGTGGCTAATGTTGGCCATAGAGCTTGTAAGTTTGTCATATAGACAACAAAGGAAAGCCTGCTGGTTGTTTATCAAGTTTCCCTGATGCAAGATCAGGGATAGCTGATATCCTAGGTGGGTCCAATTGTGACAGATGGCAGGGTGTGCAAAACTGTGAATATACTCCTTAGCCTGTTTGATTGTTTTCATCTGAATTTGAAGCTGGTTTGGAGTTATCCCTGTGAAGTTTCAAAATTTCTCTTTGGCTGTGGTGCCATACAAAGGGAGTACGGCAAGCTTCTTGTGGGCTTCCCTGTTCTGGTACGCACCTTGGTCCATCCCGTTAATAGCTTGCTCCAGCTGTTGCTGGGTGGGCTCTGCGTTCCCATCTACCTCCAGAGGTACTGGGACATCAAGATGAAAAGAGGACTGGTCCTCTATTAACCGGGGATGCTGCACGTCAGTCATAAACTGACCAAACGCCATGAACTTGTTAGGTAGACCATCCCTTGTTCCAGCAAGGCAATTGATCTCTGTGAATAACCCATCAGGGTGGTCCTGAAGATGGCGCAGAAAAGCGTGGAGAAGGTTATCTCCATCACCTCCCCGCACAAAAGACGAGTCCCTGGCAGGGCAACAGTTATCATTGGAACGTTGCATGCTACAAGTGAGCACCAATGTTGTATTTCTCCTTAGAGTTGGTAGTTGCTTAACTTAACTCAAAATATAATTCTTCTATTACTAAAGATTAGGTCAAGATAAGTATCTAGCCTAATGCGTATAATAAAGTTGAAGTATGTAATATCAATCTTTTATTCAATAATCAAGAAGGGAGTTTTATAGTTAAGGGAAATTAGACAAGAGCCACAGAACTCCAGGATCCTCTGATCACAGCCTAGTCTCCTCTACCCTTAGCCCACTATTAAACTAACAATTGGCTGATCATTAGTTAATATGAACTTAGGATACAACTTAGTTGATCACTTGACCTTGTTATCATCCAGGCCAATAGTTCCATTGTTCCATTGTTCACCAAGCTTAATGGATCAAATGCGTGATTACAGTGACAGCTAGTTTATAACCAATCACTTCACAACACCTTGCCCTACAGGTTTCCTTTCCCCCTCCTCCTTTTTTTATTGTATAAAAGACTTTTGATCATTCCTTTTTGGCCCTATTGGCCTGTTGTACCAGTCAGAAATGTATGAGCAACCTTAATAAATGAACTTTGGAATGATCAACGCTCATGCAATGTTTGGCACTATGATGAACCAAGCACTAAATGGTCTCTCAAATACATTATTCTACCTCAACAACATCATCATATTCTCAAAAAAAAGAGGAAAACCTCACACATGTCTGCAAGACACTCAATCAACTCCCAAAGCAAAAAATTTACGCCAAGCCTAGTAAGTGCCAATTTATGGAAAAGGAATTCTTGTTCTTGGGCCACATTGTCTCTGAAAGTGGCATCAAATCAGACCCAGACAAAATTAAAGCCATAAATAACATACAACACCCCACCTCTTTTAAACAAGTTAGATGTTTTCTTGGAATGGTAGCTTACCTAAGGAAATACATCAAAGACTGTGGAAAGCTCACTGCACCAATCAATGAATTAACCATGGGTAATGTCAAAAAGAAATTCACCTGGACACCAGGATGTGACAAGGATTTCCAATTATTAAAACAAGTTCAGATCAAATCACCAATCTTGCAATACCCTAATAACAACAGGTGCTACAAGATCAAGTCAGATGCCAGTAACACCACCATTGGCACAGACCTACGCATCTGCCAGCCAGGGCAGCAAGACTTCCTGCCAGTATGTTATGAAAGTAAAAAACTACCCAACACTGAGCAGA
Organism: Entomophthora muscae; assembly: GCA_014839935.2. Classification (NCBI taxonomy): domain Eukaryota; kingdom Fungi; phylum Entomophthoromycota; class Entomophthoromycetes; order Entomophthorales; family Entomophthoraceae; genus Entomophthora; species Entomophthora muscae. The sequence goes on along the minus strand of QTSX02006635.1, from coordinate 48,820 downwards.
GGTACCCAATACACAATAAGTAATTGCTAGCAATATACCACACATTAAAGAAATGAAGATTTTATCTATAATGACTTTTAAACGTCCAAGTAATAACTGACCATAAATCCTTTATCTACTTCAAAACTCAGAAGGCACTTGCACGGCAACAAGCCAAATGGATGTCCTTGTTGGAGCAGCTCAATTTGGACATCCAATACAAAAAGGGGGCAGAGTGGTCACAGATGATGCTCTCTCTAGGCTATGCCAGCCAAGAGAGGATCATCTTGACCACCTGGACCATGACTAGCCCAACTTATATAATACTGAGTATAAAACCAAAGGGAAAGACCCCTCAACACACCAGCTAACCCACAATAAATTAGTAAGAAACAAAAAATATTCCAATATTATAAATGGCACTGTATACCAAATCATTAATGACAAACATGTTCCCTACATCCCACTTGCACAAAGAGTTGACACCATATTAAGACATCACCACCTACTAGGACATACAAAGACTAACAACCTATACCTCACGTTAAAAGATATAGTATGATAGCCCAATAATAAACAAGATATCATTTATGTTCTTAAAAAGTGCACAGTGTGCAAGAAATACGCCAGCACAAAGGCTCCCAGCCAACAGTTAACCCAGTATCAGACCCTGAACCATTCAAGATTTGGGGATGGACGTAGTGGGCCCCTTCCCAGAAACTAAGATAAATCAATGTTTCCTGATTGTATCCATTGATTTTGCCACACACTGGCCCATCTGCTGGGCAAAAAAGGATCACAAAGCAGATATAATAAACCAATTAATTAACAAAGCAATAATAGCAGACTATGACACTCCAGACTACATCATAACTGATGGAGCAACCAAGTTATCAGGTCACATAGTAAATTAAAACTTAAAATCCAAAAACATTTAACATTCCACAGCCTCTTCATACAGGCCACAGGCCAACAGCAGAGTAGAACGCCTCAACAGCAGCCTTATCAGGACCCTAGAGAAAATAATGGATGGAAAAGCCAAAGACACATGGCCACTATACGTGAAACATGCATTACTAGTATCCTGAGTCCACAGCAACCAAGGGACAGGTTATTCAATGTTTGAACTAACATACAGATACAAACCATAAATAATTACCCACAACAAGCAGCCATACATAAAGATCCCCCCAGGGAAACCCCCCATAGTATAACAAGTACCAAATCTACAACACTTACACCTCAAAGCTAAAATAGCAGAAATAAAAAGGTTCAAAACACAAAAGATAACCTCTAGAGAGGAACCACTCCCCATCAACTCCCCAGTCTTGGTACTGGCTGGAAACAGAATGAAGCTAGACTCAGTACACAGGGGACCATGAAGAATCATCAAGTACAGACCAGACAGGAACACCTATCTAGGGAAATTCCAAGGTGCCAAAAATCCCATCATCAAGAAATATCACAGAACTTGCCTCTGCCTTAGCAAAGGAGAACACTTGAACCAACTGGTGTCAACTAGCAAACAACTCTAGAAACATCAGGCAGCAGCCATCAAGACATAGCCCCCTCCTGATGTACCAGAGTAACCCCTTAAGGGTGTATGTGTCAAGGATCTGGATTTACAAGTATTCTGGCTACTGCCAACTCACTTAATATCCAGTCATTGCCTGATTTGGTGCCCTCCTAATATACAGTTTGACATACCAGAAATGGCAACCAAGCAATATCACTTGACTGTTCAAGTATCCAGTGACTCAAACCCATCCCACACATGACCAACCCCTAGATTTGATCCAACTAAATCTCTGCCACAGCTAAAGCTATATAAGTCTAAAGTATTACTCAATAAAAGATACTTATCTTCTTTCTCATTTTCATATTTGAAGCTTCCCTAAAAGGTGCTCCTCATCAATAGCTTAATTATTATATGTCAACAAGAGTTCTATGAAAGGTGCTTCAGATCAATAGTTGGTAAAGAATCTCCCTTCTTGTCATAGTTGCTTGGTTCAAGGAATCATGGTCCCTCATCTAATTTCCCAATCTGCTTGGGCCACTGTCAAAGATGCCTTAATAAGTAAATTTAGAAGTGCCCAAACTTTGAACAGCCAGAAACAAGCCTTTATGCTATTCACCTCAGAAGAAGAGAATCTAATACCAAGTTTGCTAATTGTTTTTATAGGGATGCTCAATTATTGGTAACTTATGGAAGGATCACTATTGATGATGATATTACTGCTGCAATATCTGCTGCTGCTTTTCCACATGTACAACTCTATCTGAAGAGTGCTAGACAACACTCTGCTGCCATCCTAGATATCAAAGAAGCTATTTTAGATATTCCTCCCAATTTTCTACTCATTAATAAAGTAAATATCAAAGCAACTCAACCTCCCCATAGTACTACTGTGAATCCTAAGCCTAATTCAAATGCACTCATTGCAATAGTCATAGACATATAATTGAGGTATTTTTTAAACGTTGAGCAGAAAAAGCAGAAAAAAGCATGTCAGCCTAGGGAACAGGGCTCCCTTGGTTGACATTCCCTTACACTCCCCACCATCTATCAATACTCTCATTGGTCCTAGTTGTTTTGTGTTGGCTGCACCTGAAGCCATTTCAATCCCTGCACGTTTAAAAGAATCTCTTGTACCTAGTGACCCACAATAATATTTTGGAAAATTCCCAGTGAACATGTTCTCTCTCAATCTTATAGCAAAATTAAATCCTTATTAGCTCATGTCTTCTAATATGTCAAACAACCCCTACCATGACCAGAAGATTTCCTTGTCCTTCCAGTAGTACCTAAGATTGACAGTGCCAACTCAGCCATAATCATTCAACCCTCTTTTTGAGCCAAAGTAGTCCAAGTTAAAATTATTGTACATAAAGTCAAAGTTATTTCTATAAGTTGATACTGGTTCCCCTTTCAATGTTGTTTCCACGTGGTCATTGAGAAAACTCAAAATGGCTCCAGATGTTGATTGCTCTACCTTGTATGTAACTATTAGCACTCTAGCAATAAGAGTTTACTCCTCTCTTCCTCTAAGATTTGGGAAACTAGTTATCACTTCACTGTCAATAGTACTAGAGAACAACAATTATGATTTCTTAATAGGAACACAAATCTTTGAAGAGTTTATGAGATCATCAACACATAAGAAAATTTCCTATCTTTACTTGGATATTACATTCCCATGTATTCTACTCCAGCAATTTCAAAAGGGCCTCAGAAACGGTGTTCCTTTCTTTTAGAGCAATCTACTGTAATTTAACTTCACATTATCATTTAGCAGAAAGAAGAATCAAACTTTCCCCTTCTGTTGTTCTGGTCAATGAAGAAATGCCTGTTTTTTGGTAGAGAAGACTATCATACCTCCAAAATCACAGGTCATAGTTCCCATTGGAATTTATTTAGAGATCCTAAATACTCAACTTGTCCTCCTCCAAAGAATCAAGAACCCTTCTATACAAGATACTTTAGTTTATCCTGGAATACTGGACCCATCCTACAATTGGGAATCAACTATATCACTAGGAAATCTGACAGAAACTTATATGATGATTGATACAAAAACTCCAATTTGATATTTGCATTTGGTGAATGTTGAAGAAGTCTCTTTTATCCAAGCTTAAATATCTTTATAAGATATGGGTTTAACAGATGAAGCCACTATAGCCTCTCTCCTCTATTGGATCTGTGCTAACTCCTAAAGAGAATCAAACTGCTACAAGAATACACTGATTTTACCCACGGGTTTGCATTTTTTTGGTTAATAAAGGGTACCCAACATCAGCTCAACTTAGATGATGATAAACTTATCTGCTCTCAACCCTATCAAAAATATAAGGTCAAAGAAGCACAGGTGGCAATTGAATTGAAGCAGTTGCTAGAAGATGGTCTATTACAGCCCTCAAAAAGTCCTTGGGCCTCTCCTCTGTTGTTACTAAAGAAGAAAGATGGTTCTCATCAACTCATAATGGATTATTAAAGACTTAATTCTATCACCAAGAAGGATAGATATCCCCTCCCTAGAATTAATGACTATTTGAGATTACTTTGTGCCTCTCAATAATTCTCTGCCATGAATTTGGCTAGTGGCTATTAGAAAATTGATCTCTCACTGAAAGAGTGTGATAAAAGTGTGCTTTTCTCAAGTGAAGGATTATTTGAACCCGCTCAAATGCCACAAGGGTTATGTAATGCTCCCATAACCTTCCAAAAAGCTATGGGAAATCTACATGGTGACCTCAAAATGACATATTTGTTAGTATATCTTGACAATATATCATATTTTCTCATCCCTTTAACCAAAACATCAATCATTTAAAGGCTATTTCCCAACAACTACGGGAAGCTGGACTTAAACTAAAACCTTCTAAGTAATCCTTTTTAAAGAAGAAATGGAGTTTTTAGGTCATCATGTCTCTCAAGAAGGAATTGCTCCACTAAACAACAAGATTGATGTCATTCAAAAGATGTCTACCCCTGCCAGTCTAAGGATGTTCAGGTTTTTCTTGGCATGGTTGGATATTATCATTAGTTAATCCCTCACTTTGCTGAATTTGCAGAACCCTTAATATACTTATTACATAAGGCAGTATCTTTTCAGCTTAAAAAAGAACAGGGGCATGCCTTTAAAGCCCTAAAACATGCTTTGGCTACTTCACCTGTCTTGGTACATCTGGATTTCTCATCCTTTTTTTTCCTATTTACTGATGCCAGTGACATTGCCATATGCACTTTCCTGTCTCAGAAAGATGATAAAGATTAGAGCATCCTGTAGATTATTATAGCAAGACTCTTTCCAAGGCCAAGAAGAATTAAAGAGTAACTGAAAGGAAATGTCTTGCAGTCTTATTAGCTGTAAAGAACTTTTGCTCCTATATTTATAGTACTCACTTCACTGTGATTATTGATCATTATTCTCTAAAAATGGCTACAAAAATATTAGATCCTGATGGAAGAATTGCTTGGGGGCTATGAAAATTCAAGGATAACACTTAAATATTTTTCACTTTACTGGGGCTTTAAATTAAAATGCTGATGGGCCATTGTGTTTACTTGTAGTTGCCTGCCTGCCTGGTTGCTAAATAAGACGGAATTTTGATCTGATTATTTGGCAACTGTGGTAAGTTCAACTCCCTTAAACTCAACTCCCTGGTACTTGACACTTTGTTGAGTACCAGGGAGTTGAGTGCCGCATATGTGCATCTATTAGTATTTTTGGCTTAACTGATTTTAAGCTAATTTTTACTAGTAATTTAGGGGTTTGAAACCAAAAACCAAGGTTGGATTTACTTGAACTTGACTCTGTTTAATAAATTGGTTAGCTAAAATACCAATTTAAGGGGCAATTTATAAGTAAATTTACTAATAGAAATGAAAAAACCTGTATTTGACACTCTAAACCCAAAAGTGACCAGTTTGACACTTTTTAAGCCAAATCAATATTTTATTAATAAAATACTTATGCGCTTATATAAAAATTGTTATTTACTATTATGTTTTTATTATTAGTGTCCATAGTTGTTGATTAGGCTCCCAAGCACCACTATACTGGATTTGGTGGTATATACATTAATCAAGTACCCCACTTATTTTACATTATGTCATTCCCAGGTTTTTGGATTAAGTGGTGCCACATAAATTAAGCCTGATTTATTAAGAGATTTCATATGTAATTTATAAAAAACTGAAACTCAACACTTTCTTTGCTTGACTCTATCCACTTGACACCTGATTGGTTTCGGATTTAACTAATCAAAGGCTCAGAATTAAGGCTAAATTAATATGTGACGTACTATGAGCGCCACTTGACACTCACCCACTTGACACTTTAACTTGGGGACTAGTACAGAGAGCTTCTTAACGTTTTAACCAACACTATGGTAAGTAATTCACTCCCAGCTCCTCACAGCATAACCTAATCACTAATAAACACATTTCCCCTCATTTACTTTTTTAACTTATGTTGTTTTTTCTATTTTGAGCATACAAAACTGCCTTGCTTTTGGGTTAACTTTCGAACCCAGTTTAAATTTAAGCAAGTTTTATATGTAAAAAACATAGTAAATTTGATGTTTCTGCTTGACTCCGGCATACTCAACAGTGAGAATTAAGCTTTTTCCGGCTGTTTGACAGTGCCAGACTCAACACTTTACTATGTTTTGAATTTTCAACTCTCCATAAAAAAAATTCCACATAATGATTTTTTTGCTATTATAATCTACTACTTTTTCTGCTGCTCTCCATATAATTTTCATATATTTTTTTGATTTTCAATTAAACTTTTACATTGATTTAACACTAAGATGTTATGCTGAACCTAACATCTTTGATGCTTCATCACAAAATCACTTACTTTCTATGTTTTAACCTTTATATCTATACTTTGAGTTTCTATTTTGCTTCTATTTACTTTTTTATGTTTTTTTATAAATAAACCTTTATTTGCACACTTTTCATTCAACTTTTGCTTTGCTTTACCTCTTTGTGTTTGAAATATCTTCTCAATCATTTTATTTACAATGTTAAACTTTTCTTTAGACAAAATCAAGCAAGAACAGCCAGCAGCCTAAGCGCCAAGCCTCCAAAGGCTCCAAAGAAACTGCCTCCACCCCCAAGCGTGCCAAGAAGCCTGCAAAGGCAAACTCTCCAACCCCATCTCCTCCCCCCTCCACCCTCATCTTCTACATCCCCTTCACCTTCCCCCCAAAATTTCTCCCCCCAATAAATCAGATGTTGATCTTACCAACCACTCATTTTATCACTCAGAGGCCAACTCTGAGCCTACCAAGGAGCGCCAGACCAAGAAGGCAAAGGCTGCCAAGGAGCCCACCTCTTCTTCTGGTAAGAAAAAGGAGGCATCCAAGCAGGCCTCAAAGAATCCTTCCCCTCCCCCTCCCAATGGCTCTTCCCCTCCTTCTTCATCTGACCCCCAAGATGAGCCGGAGGATTACTCCAAGAAGTTTAAAGCTTCTGGCCATGTGACTTAGGATCCACTGGCCATCCACAACATTTGCAATGTGGACAGAGAGTTCAAAGTTCCTAAGCGCTTCCCCGGTACTTTCCAATCATGTCTGTAAAGGGCGGCCCTGGTTATGTTGCCAACAATTATATCTTTAATTGCAATAACCAAAAGCGGCAGACCAAAAGCAAGCACTTTGTCTGCAAGGATAAGACTTGTGGGGCCCAGTTGAACACCAAGGGCTGGGAGCAAGTAACGTTGGAGAAGGGGGAGCACACTTGTGAGCCCCCCAATCATCTAATCACTTGTATGCTTAAATGGTACCTTGTTCAGGTCATTCCCACCACCGCCAACCTCTGCGCTTCTGATCTGGCCATCAAGGCCCTCCAGCATCTCAAACCCAACAATCTCAAGTTGGTACCAACACAGGAGCAGTTAGTTAAATTCATCAGCAATAAGTGTATTGCTTCAAATCCCCCTCCCCCCAAGGCTTCTGACGTCCTCTCTAAGCTCACACTCACTCATGAGCTTAAGCAGCTTCCTAGTGGGGAGCGCTGCCTGCTTCATGATGATGGGCCTGCAGCCAAGGACCGTATAATCTGCTACTCAACTCAGCAAAACCTGATGGAGTTGAAAAGGGCGTCAACCTGGCTAGTTGATGGTACCTTTGCCACTTGCCCCCGGATGTTCAAGCAGCTCTGGATGGTTCATGCCCAGATTGACATCCGGGTGATTCCACTTGCGTTCTTCCTTCTTCCCGGGGCCACTGAGGCCATCTATACCCGCACGTTTTCCATCCTCTGCCAAGCAATTGCCCTCCTTCCTCCTGCCAATGATGATGAATCCAAGAAGACTCCCCCACACCCGCGCCAACCCACCTGCCTCTGACAAGGACCAGGCCACCCTGGACTCGGAGGAAAAGGCGAGGCTAAGAGCTCTTGGGCCTTGCATATGCATTATGGACTTTGAGAAGCTGTTTAGCAGGGAGGTGCAGGGGTGCCACTTCCACTTCTGCCAAGCAGTTGCTAGTAACGTGCAGGCCCACACAGAGCTTAGTAGGTTGAGCCAGAGGGATACTTCGGACACCTGCAGATTTGTTCTGGCACAATTTAGTGCCTTGGCTTTTTTAAAGCCAGAGCACACTGCAATAGGGTTTGAAGTGCTCTCAAAGAATCCCTACATAGTGAAGCACCCAGAGTTCAAGACTTTCCTCGAGTACTTTGAGCCCCAGTGGATTGGGAAGGTCGTCATGCAGAGGCAAGGCAAGGCCCGTGCCAAGGCCAGCTGGAATGTGTACCGGGCGGCAGTGAATGATGAGCTCAAGACCACCTCAGCGCTAGAGGCTTACCACAAACACCTCAAGGCCAACTTTGGGCTCCACCCCAAATTCAATAAGTTCTTTTTCCTCTTGCAGCACGAGCAGGAGAAAACCATCTCCAAGCTGCGTGATCTCTCCAACCGCGTCCCCCCCCACCAAGCCAACAACCCGCTGTACCCTCTTCACCAAGGCCATCCAGGGTGCGGCCAAGCACAAATACAAGGCCTCTGAGCTTAAGCAGCAGCTTGAGCTTAATTTCACTGCCCTCCTGGAAGGGGCCAAGATGAAATGGGAAGATAAGGATGAGGAATAAATATGCTTGCTTGCTTGCTCAGTTATATGATTTTTACTTTTAACTTTTAACTTTTTAACTTTAGTTTTTACTTATTAGTTTTGATCATTTAGTTTTTAGTTTTAATTTTAAGTTTTTTTAACTTAATTAGTTAGCAGTAATTGTTCTATGTATATATGGTAAATTTGAGATGAATATTTATAGTTGGAAGTAAGTGAAATATCTTAATTTTTGTTAATTTCCAAATAAAACATATGATATTCACAGTTGTGCTTATATAAACTATATCAAATAAATGTTAATATTTCTTTATATTTTGCATAACTGTATTTGTTGTGTTTGTGTTTATTTTTGTTTCATTGGAATTTTAATTTTTATGGTAATAAAATTATTTTTATAATGAAGAATGTAAATTACATAGCAAAATGAAAAATAATTGCTTATTTCTCCTTATTTCTATTAATTAAGATACTGTTTTTATTAAATTTTTGAGTATTCTGGGATCACTTTAGTATACCATACCTGTATAGCTTAATTTTTTATTAAAAGTTTTCATTACATCAAGATCTGTTAATTAAAAAAGTGTCAAGTACCAGGGAGTCAATCAGGGCAAAAGATGAATTCTCACTTTACTATAGTGTCAATTTCAAGGGAGTCGAGTACCAGGGAGTCAATTTTAAGGGAGTCAAATTTACCACAGTTGACAATTATTCAGCCTGAATTGTGGGCTTCTGAGTCTTTGCCTTTTCAAGAACAGTTGAAAGAGATGTCCCTTAATACCTAAATTCAAGACAGCCTCCTTTATAAGCAAAAAGGAACCCAGTGGTTACACTATGTTCAACCTTCAGCAAGACATATACTATTATGAAAGTTCATATTCAAATAGGACACAGAGCAATGAAAAAACATGGGAATAGTTGAAGAATTGATGTTATTGGGAAGAAATGTTATAGACAGTATAACAGGCTGTAGATACTGGCATAGTATGCACATCCCATAAAGGTTCCCAACCCCAATTAAAACAAAATATCACATTTTATTCCTCACCTTTTCATGTAGTCAGCATTGATCTAATAGGATAATTACCAACAACAGTAGGAGTTCAAAATTATATCCTAATTTCTGAAGAATATTTTGATCAAATGGATAGAGGCCTCTTTTTCTTCTAGTGCTTTGCTAAATCTGAAGCCTTTTACCTACTGTAATATGTGTTTTCTAGTCATTGGAGTCTTAATGTGTTATTATCTGATAATGGCCTAAACTTTACATCTCAAGTGGTAGTTGAATTAACTAATATTTTTGGCACCTATCAGAATTTTTCAGCTCCCTATCACCCTGTTATTAACTGAGCAGTAAAACAAGCTAATAGCACCCTCATTTTGATATTATAAAAGATGGCTTCTTCTTATCCCTTACACTGGCCCAATTAACTGATTAGTGCTTTATTAGCTTATTAAATAAGCTATCATCAAATTATAAAGATACCTCCTTATATAACCTTTTATGAACATGCTCCTATCATACCTACCAGCCTATCTCCTATTATTTCTTCTTATGACTATGAATCTCCTGAAGTAATAATGTGATTATTAGATAATAATTATTCAAATATAATCAGTTGCTGCCAATGCCTTAGTAACCAGGACCAATTAAGAATCCACAGCTGGAAATGAGAATCAACCTGGATTAACTGAATACCCTCTTGGAAGCACTGTGCTTTTCTACCATCACTGAACTGGGGTAAGAAGCCATAAATTATATACCAATTGAACCGGTCAATTATAAGGTTATTCATTGCTGATGTCAATAATATCCCATAGTCTCTGAAAAACCTGGCAGAGTATTAAATCAAGTACATAGAAGATTCCTTTGAGCTTATTCTCCCCTGCGCCAAGAGCTTGAAGGGGGCATCATTAGAGATTCAATGCACTATGAGTCTTTGGATAGACCTTTTGACTCAGAAAATGATCCAAAACCATCTTTTAATACCGAGTCAGATAAACTGAGATTTCCTAAGTTAGAACTACAGATAAATAGTTTCTTGCAAAACTAGTTAAGCAAATTTAGCTCCACTATAAGGCAATATAAAGGCGCTTGATTCCTTAAAGGTGTCAAACGCTTTAATCCAAGATGCAGAGAATAGTGTAGATACACCAATATATCCTTTGAAATCACACAAGTTGTCTAAGGGTATAGATACCTAACAATTTTATTGTTAATAAAATTATCATTATCCTGCTCTAAGTAAGTTATTTTGAGTGTGATCCTTTTGAACTTTAAGTGATTTAATATCAATTTAAAAGAAATTAACTGACACTAAATTCAAGCCTATGTCAAGGGTATTGATGTACAAGCATTCTGGCTACCGCCAACCTACTTAATAACCAGCCATTGCCCAATTTGGTGCCCTTCCAATATACCGTTTGACATACCAAAAATGGTAACCAAGCAATATCACATGACTGTCCAAGTATCCAGTGGCTTGAACCCATCCTGTGCATGACCAACCCCTAGTTTTGATCCAAATAAATCTCTGCCACAGTCAAGTCTATATAAGTCTAAAGTATTATCCAATAAAATATACTTCTCTTCTTTCTTAATTCCATATTTGAAGCTTCCCCAAAAGTTGCTCCTTGTCATCTAGTAGATTCTGTGTTTAGGTCATAGCCATTGTTTTACCACTAGCAAACAATAGCAGCTGCCTTCTCCAGCTTTGCAAACATTTCAGTTTTTTTAAAGAGCTGGCTGAATATTTCTTGAAGCCATCTCCTTCTTGCTACACTGCTAAAATCCAACAATAACACTATTAAATCATACAATCTTTTTGAACTTGTAGGATTGGAAAATAATCCCCCTACTTTAGATAAATAAAATGACCATAAATTACCAAAAACAGTGCTCAAGATGTTTGAGGCCATTTGATTTATGTTCTATAGTGTATTAACCTAAAAAATTACAGAAAAGAGTCTTTGTTTAAGCACCTTATCATATAGCAGGGCATCTTTAATTATAGTGTTTTATTTCTCAATTAACTGTTGGTCTTTTATGCAAAGTATTTGTCAAACCATAAATTTTAATTGGCTAAGGAGCAGATTGTAAGCAAATCAGGCTTCCACTTGGATTTTTAAAGCCACATAATGTTCATGAAAAGACTAGCTTATGATAGACATATTACTCAAAAAATTATAAAATGATAAAGCAGAAAAAACAATAGAGATGAGATGTAATAATTATTTTATTATTAAGTTCAAATTAGCCAGAGATCCAATATTTCCCAGATATATAGATTTAATTTGTTTGGGGTTCAAGGTGTCTTTATCTTCTTATACTACAATGACCTCTTCCCTTATCCGCTGAAAAGATATTAGCAGCTACATAACTTCTGTTATTGCCACTGCTGGTTCATTCCAGCCTAATGGATTATACTTGAACTCATTAAAACTATTGGCCTATAAAATTGTTTTCACTGTGGTCCAGGTGCCACATAGGCTTGTCTTTGAGCTGTCCTACCAGGTTTGTTGCTTGTTGGTTGGCTAGCATTATATATTCTGCCTAAAAAACACTGAATAATTATATATGTTTGGGGAATATTCTTCAAACTGATCATTACTTATACACCAGGACAACAGAAAAAAGTTTTAGGTTCTCTCTGTATGAAGTTTGATATATATTTATCTTGATCCAGATCAGAAGAGTACTAAGAGCCAGCACATGTCTTGTCTCTATTAAAAACCTGAGTGACATTCAACCCAATTTATACCCCCACCTTGATCTGATCCCAAGACAATGGCTATAAAGTGTATATCCCAGAATCTTTTCCCCAATCTAGTTATTTTTATTGGGATTCCTGTATAAAAGTGGAGGAAACATATTGGGAGGCAATCACAATCCTTTTAATTACAGTGATATATTTTCTACTTTGAGTTATACATACTTTTTTTATTAAATATCAATTGTTGATCTGAGGAGTATAAATTTCATCATTCTAAAATACAACAATCAGTTCAGGGGTGTCATGGCCTGGGTTACTCCCAGGAGAACCTTCAGTTGAGGGGATGGAAGAAACAAGAGGGAGTTCTCCAGTAGCGGCGCTCATGGGCTGACTTGATGGGGCAAGTTGGCTGAGCAGAGGGACACCAGGAAAGGAGAGAAGGGGTTCAGGAGCTACTTCCTGATCCAGCACTATGAAAGAAGGAACAAGGGCTAACATTGGTGGGTCAGAGGCAGCAAGGAATTGCTCTGTTTCCCAGCGCTGGTGTTGGTACTGAAGGTACTCTCTATTTGATAGCACCAACAGTATGAATTTTTTATAACATAGTAAACTCCTGCAAAGTATAAATGCTCAGAGTGCATTGACTAACAAAATTTTAATTCAGTGATGTCAACAGGGAAGAATTTTCCAACTTCCCAAGCTATATACGGATGGGAAGTTGGCTCTAGGCTTGGTAGGACATGTTGATTGACCAGCTGGCCACATTATATCATTTTCCTGGCAAATTTATCTTATGATTGGCTATTCAGGAGTGGCAATTCACTAATTTCATGTCCTGACGCATGAGCCAAACCTTGTGGCCTTCCAGGGATCTTTTGGGGGCCAAAATCCCCAAATTCCGAGGGGTTTGGCAAATAGGAGGCATTCCCAGAGGTAAAGGCCGCTCCTGAGGGTGCCTCTAGATGCAGGCGTCCCCAGGGCATTGAAATTGGCATGAGTTACTGGGACCTTATTCTCAGGCTCAATTGGGCAATCACACAATTACAAATTTGCATCCCTTAGTTTAAATGTTGTTTAGTTCTTTGTCAGGGTTATTACAGGCCCTGATAAGGGGAGGTTATAGTGCACATGATATGGTCCATAAAATTTGTGATGGTTAGACTTGCATCTTTAGTCAATCAACCTATTATGAGATGGAAGGAAACTATACCACTTAGAACCCTTAATGATCCCATCTTAAACATAGATCCATATAAGTTAACTGACTTAAATCCAAGTGGTAGGAAGTTTAAGCCAAATCCTTTACAAAAAGAAGTGATTTCAGTGAGGGTCTATTCCCTTCCAGTCTCACAGGTGACCATTTCCATAGACCCCTATATGAGCCACAAAAGCAGGGATGATTTAACTTTACAACCCAGCTCCCAATAGAAGGGAAGAGCCTATCTTTTGGTATCCATTTCATTATTTCCATTAGCACCAAAGATCCCATTATCAGGATCAGGAAAGTTTGGTTCTTTTCTAGTTTGCTGGTGAAATTAGCACCTTGCACTGCTCTTGATCTCCAGAGTGATAAGCACTAGTGTTAATAGAGGCTGCTCCAGTTTAACCAGTATATTTGCTAGCAGATTATAAGGGCTTATCTGTAAGCGGGAAAAACTTAAAGAATATGTGTTTATGTTTGATAAGAGGACAGCTCTGATACTATTTTATATGTTAGAATGGGCTTGCATTAGGTTTCAGGATTCTTTTACACCTCTGAAAGGTTTATGATAAGGGAAATATCAGAAGCTTTCTAGCCTATTAATCATGGGCCTTTGTTGCAACATCTTTGATTACTCTCTCTCAGGAAAAAATTCCCCCAATAAATCACTCACCTACTAAATAGAAAGTGGCACTCCTTAAAACCTGCACGCTGTTCAGGGATCAAACATTTAAGCCCCTATAAGGAACACTACCTTTAAAAACCCCACAGCTGCCATGACATACATGGGCAGCAAGGGTCTTCCCGCAATACTGTATAATAACCTATTTCTTATCAAATAAAATTATCATTCTTCTCTTGAATTCACCTTGATCTCATTGCAAATTCTCCCAAGAAGTATTTTCACAGCACCTGAATCAGAGAATAAATCTAGGTGGTGCAATCTCCTAACCCTGGGAGGGGGGCCACTGTCCTGAATAGCCTACCTAGGTTAGCAGGGGATGGGTTTGATATATGGATATAACCCAAACATGTGTTTATCCTCAGGGATCATGTCAAGAAGAACAGTGGCATATCTACTATCAGCTCAATGACCTTGTGCAAATGACCTAGCTCTGATTTTAGAATAAATTTGATTGTCAAGAAGAGGAGCAACATCAGGAAATAAGTTACAGGCTTAGCAACCAGTTTAGCTTGTGGAGGTGGATCTCCTTTCAGGTATCTGTCAAGCTAGTACAAGGGGTACATGATCCTCCAGCTATAGATCCAGCAAAAAAATATTACTTTACACTTGATGGGGGGATGGTTAAAATATCCTTTTTAATCACTATGCCACTATCTGGCTTTGAAGTGGTAATATTCCATAATCTGAGAAGGATTAAATCCAAGCTCTCATTTGTATGTATGGATCCATATGCAGGCTTGATGCTAGAAGGTGCACCTATTTAGAGGGTATTTCACGCTGCTATTACCATCTGGTAGCTTAAGGGCTATCAGAGGTAATATATACTTAATAAGCAGAGCCTTCTTGGCAGCTTGGCACAAAAAGAAGGACCATGCATCTGAGATTGAGTATAAGCCTTTTTGGTGGTGATAAAGCCAATACCTTCTGAACCAGGGCTAGGATTGTGTGACTGGGGATAAATTCTTATTGAAAGATTGGCAAGGCCTTCCAATGAAGGGGCTGGCAAGCAATCAGGAAGTGATGGTGGGTTATTTTAGCATCCATTAGCTCCACATGGTATTGTGCCACTTTCTGGGATGTTTGGAGGTGATTAATGGGCAGGTGGGAATCATTTTAAAGATGCATCTATCAGATAGATGTCAAGTGATAATTGGGGACTGTTTATTGGGAGGGGATATACTGTATCTAAAGAGATGTTGAAGTTGTTGGCTAGTTTAATAAAGGTTGCTGGATGCAAGATACTTTAAACCCTCATGAAATCAAGAAAGGCATGGGTGATTTTGAGAACATCTTTGGTATTTTTGGAGGATGAAGGTATGTAAAAGGGTGGCTGTCTAATCTAGATGTAGGTCAAGAAAGCCTTCATTAATGACATATATGTATATTTGCTATATTCCTGTTGACCCTAAAGTAGTAAATCATGTAATCAGCACTAGTTTTATCATGCTGGGATTTCCTAGGGTGGAGTATCTAGTACTATGAATTAATAATTGATGTTATGGGGTGGAAGCAAATGCTTTTTAGAAGAAGAGTTACAATAGGTAGGTACCTTGAGCTATAACAAGCAGACAAAACAAGTGTCCTATTAGCCTTTCATAAAAGGGGGAATGGTAAACAAAAGGGTCTAAAACTTTATTGGGTATAGTTCACATCTTGTAATGACGGATCAGCATGTGATGACAATAAAACTGAGCGATAGATGAGTTGTATGCTGCATAGGAAAACACATCGGGTAGGGATAAAAGTAGGTATAGGGCTCCCCAAATTAGGATTGGAATCGATTCGGGGGTCAAGTGAGTGGATCATGTTCGATTATAAAGGCAACTCCAGAATTTCAGGATTGGATAGTAGCTTTTATTCTCTAGGCATCGCAATAAAAATGGTTGAATAGTTGGATCTATGATATTATATCTAAATTATCTTATTCAGGATAGCAAAAGCCTATCACGGCAGGGCTCAGTTTAACAATGTATCTTTCATCAATGTGAAGCCCCACCATAGAAGTCAACCGTGGCTTTTCTTGGATATAATGTGGTTTCATTGTTGAGGCTCTATTATCGAGTCACTACAGCAGGCTATACACAACATGTATCAAATCCAAGCAGGGGGGAATAATGAGATAATGAGGTTCAATAGGCTTAAAAATGCACCAAGTGGGTATTGATGTTATGGATAAAGGTTCGTTCATTCAGCTTTTAGTTGGTAGGGCTAACCTCCCAAAGCTATAGCTTTCCCGGTCGGGATATGGGCTGGCTTTTGGAGGAAATCTGTAACAACCTTTAAACCTTTTAGACGTCCCATGTTTAACTTCAATAAGTTGTTGGATTAAATTTTTGAGGCTGTGGATGCCAGCTGGGGTTGGTTACCTTCTGGTCCTGTCCGGCTAGGACTAATTGACACGTGTAGGGGCAAGCCCTTTGGGATTTCAAGCCCATCTTATTCCTGAGGCACTTAGAGAAGAGGCTTGTGCCAACATCGAGGATCGGGGGCGTTTATGTTACCGGTTTAGATTACCTAGTTGAGGAGGCGGTGAGAGATTGGTAAAAGCTTCTTGTTCTTCGCTGGGAAGGTTGCGAATAGGGTGCTTCGGCCAAGCACTTTATGTATAATCACATGTCTCGAAAGTGCAGAATCCAAAAAGTTCAAAATATATTTGATTCTATGGTGGCTAAGCCACAGGTTGAAAAGAGAAGTCAAATACTTCTATAATCTTTTATAGTGGCGTATTCAGGAACCATGGCATAAAGACTTGGAAGGGTAGACTAATCAGGCCAGCATGATGGATCGAATTGCGATAAGATCCCTTGGTTGGGTTTGGAGGAATCCCATGCCATCTCAGGATTTGGTGGGATAAATGGATGCTTATTCCTTGATCATCTTGTTATCATATAAGATATCTATTTAAGTAGGGTTGGTGCAACCACGGCGTTACTTTAGTTGCAACTGATCAAATTCTTCAAGCATGCCCCTCCCAGGCCAGGGGATCAACATCTATGAAGAACGTGACCGGGTATATGAACCCAATAACTACCCGTATAATAAATCTTTAACCACCAAACGAGTGATTATATAAATTCCTTCTAGAAAGATATGCAAGTTAGCAACATACGTCATCCCAACAGATGGCCACTAACGTTGACTTGGCCTTGAATATTCCATCATTTCAGGAGCCACTCCGATACTGATTTTCTAGCACTACAAAGAAACATGATATGTTAAAATGTATCAGCTGTTAGTTATTTATATATGGATCTCCAATCAGTGGTGATCCATTCACCAGTCAATATATTCTAAAGTCACAAACAACTCCCAGAGTTAGAGAGGGCAAAGGGAAGAACCTCATTATGAACATCAAATCAGAATACAAGATCAGTGCTGGCAGCTAGTACGAATTCCAATCCCAACTGGAGCCATCTAGAATGGTTATAGTTAACTTCCAGAACAAACCCCATAGTCCTTTGGATAGTTCACTAGCCCCTGACCGGTATAGTAAACTTAGATACATAGCCTGGTGCGATGGAAACCGTAGCTTTGAAGATTGCCGCCTATTCTGGAGGATCCAACGGGGGAGGTTCCTTGCCATAACTGGACCCGAAGTATGCAGAGCAGCAAATTAAGCTAGAGTTATGTTCAACTGGCTTGTTCAAACTTTGGGCCAAGCTACCGCGTATTCGAAAATAACTTGTTATACTTAGGTTTGGGGTGGTCTGTAAGCGAGTTGAGATGGATCCAATCGCGTAATTGAATTTCCAAAATCGGTTCGTCCAGAATTGGGGGTTCGGTAGAGATACAAGAGTAGATATTTTTTCAAACCCAAGCTTCGTGGTGATTGGTTGGTTGGGGTGATGCATGGCGTTTATTTGCTGTGGTAAACTTCCATGGGGCGATAGATGGAAGGGATACCATTTTTGTAGGGTGGAAATCAGGTTTTAATAGGATTTTATTCAACTTAATGAAAACTGATCTGCGGATCAGGTTATAAGTCGATCTCGTTCACCGAATATACCATTCGGGATCACCGTGCGAGTTCCCTGACCCACTAGGCCTGGGATGGCTTTAAGTACTACCATGTCATCAGGAAAAGTGGCGATGAAGGCGTGGGTGGCTGTAATGGCGTGGTTAGTAGCCGGGGAGGTGAAGAAGCGGACGGATGCTGGAATGGGGTATACGCTGTTGGATAAAATCCATGGCAATGACATCGACCGTCGTGAGTATCGGCTGCTAAGGTTAAACAACCAAATAGAAGTTCTGATTGGGCGGGATGGGCAGTACGACAAATCCATTGTCGTGTTGGATGTGCGGGCGGGGTTTCGTCAAGAAGCGCCAAAGCGATGTGGAGTGATGCACCTGTACGAGCATATCCTGAATACAAATGAGTTCAAAGCGGTAAGCGATGATGTTTGTTGCTAATTAAGAAGCACATTGCCAGAAACATGGGATACACGAATGCCGAAACATCCTACGAGCACACAAACTACCACTTCACTGTCGCTTCCAAAACTCTGAACAAAAGCTTGAAAATATTTTCAGACATCCTGAAGCGCCCCCGCTTCGATTTCGACCATCTAGAGTTGGACGTTGGAGTGGTGGACCAAGAGTTTAGAGATGAGCTCCAAAACGACGCCTTCCGCTTGGAAAAGGTTTCCCGCATCACCGGTAAACAATCCCACTCCCACACTTCCTACTTTGGCGGCAACAACGCAACCCTAGGGTCTATAGACTACCAAACACTTCAATCCTATCTATATGAAATTTACAACTCGTCGTACTCCAGCCATCGCATGCGGCTAGTTGTGATCGGCTCAGGTAACCGATTCCCAACCATACATTAACCATTCAGCGCCATTTGATCATCAGATTGAAACAATTGTCAACAACTTCAGTTCTATTCCAAAGACATCCTTAGATGATATCAAAGAAGGTGACCCATTCAAGGACGAACCACAGGCTATACAAATATCTTCCACCACCGTCAAGGATCAAAACACTCTGCTGTTGCAATTCCATATGCAACCCCTACATGAGTTCCTTCCAACAAAGGTACTTGACACAATCTCAACTAACCTTTAGTCTGCGGAGTACATTGCTTATATGCTAAGCCAAAGCAACGATGGGTCAATCTTGGCTCTTTTCAAGAAGATGGGGTGGGCCTTCTACTTAAAATGCGGAGTTGTCAGAAGCTATTCAGAATTTGGCTTATTCAACATTGAAATCACCCTCACGCCGCGTGGACTCTATAACACGCGGGCAATGGTTGAAACGGTAATGCAGGCGATTGAGTTGATCAAGACCAAGGGAGTGAAGTTGCACTACTTTGACGAGGTAAGCTTTGAAACGACGATTACTGATGGTAGATGGTTAAAACCTGCCACGGGATCAAGGTTTCCCTGCTGCAAGACCATCCCCTGGACCACGCGATGGAGATTGCGAACCTGATGCACTACCACAAGCCATCCCAACTCCTGGATTTCGAATCACAGATCGAATTCCACCCCGAAAACATCACCAGGCTCCTGCACCAGATGTCCCTAAAGAATCTAAGGTACTTTCCTAGTTTCAATCTAACCTGAAGGGTCATGGTTTCTCATAAATCCGCCCCGGGCGATAAAGTGGAACCCGTCTACGGCACCAACTATTCGGTCAGCTACTTAACCCTGCAAGATGCACCAGCAGTTGGCCTTTACTGGGACCTGCAACTCCCGTCAGAAAACCCGTTCCTAGGGGATGGCACCGAGGTGATGGAATCCGACTTGGAAAACATCTACAACACCACCATCTCCATCCCTCAGCGCATCATCATGGACCTTAGCGGCGAGATGTGGGCACTGCCGGTCGACTCGGCAAAGTCGGTTCTATACATTTCCATCGCATTGCCGCAGCAAATCAAGTTGGAGGATTTCGTCAAGGTGGAGCTGTACTCCAGCATAAAGTTTGAGAGCTTGGGGGAGATGAACTACCACCTATCCAAGGCGGGGAACTATTACTCGGTAGAAGCTAAGGAGGATAGCTTGCAGGTGAATATATTTGGGTTCAACAGGAACATTCCGCGCATCGCGGATATGATCCTCGCCGCCTTGGTGGACCCCTGGGTCGGATGGGAAGAATTTGCCATGTTCAAATATAGCGTAAGTGGATTAGATTGATTGGCTAACTTTGAAAAGCAGATCAAAGAGTTGGAAAATTCTTTGCTGGATAAGCCAGTCAAGCAGGCCCAGGCGAAGATGGAGTATGCTTTAGGGTTGCGGAAGTGGACTACCCAAGAGTTGATCAAGGCTACCAAGGGTAATTAAGGGCTATTGGATCAACTAAACTGTTAGCTATTGAATATAAGCAGTTGGAGAAATACTCTGGGAATCCTTATGCAAATGGATCGCTTCTAGTTTATCTTCATGGGAGCCTTGGCTCAAAGGTAACTTGAGTTGAAATCACTAAAGCAAGTAGGAATCGGTCAATGTGTACAGAAACATCGTCCAGCAGTTTGATATCAACCATGGATATGAACCACCTTACAATCGACCCCATCTACCGCCAACATTTGTAGCAGGCTCGTCCTTTGTCCATCGCTTCATGCTGGCCAACACAAAGGAAGAGAACTCTGGGCTGGCGTTCTACCTCCACACCTTTGATAAAAAGGCCCCCTCGACCGAGCCCTACACTCGGATAACGCTCCACCTAATGAAGGACGTCTTTCTGGCCAAGGTGCGTTTTGGTGAGAAGCTGGGCTACGACCACAACATTGATATCTTTGAGGGTTCGGTCGGGGGCGGGCTGCTGATCACGATCCAGGGCGAGAAGGATCCCATCCACATGGAAATCTGCGTAGAAAAGATCCTTGGCGAGTTAAATGTAAGCCTGCAGGTGCAACAACTAAAATTTAGCATACTCTGCATGAAATCAGCGACAAGGAGTTCAAGGATCGGGTCAGCGTGTACATTGCCCTCTCGACAATCAACGACCGGCAGTCGGTTGAAGCGAAGGCGTACTGGGACCAGATCGCCCGGGGCTACAGGCCAATCGACAAGCGTAAGCCAGCTTTACCGCAACTAACATTTAGGGTTTAGCCTGCAGACGGGATACCGCAAGATCACGCGCTCGGGGGTGATCAAGTTCCTGCTCAAGTACATCTTCTCGTCCAAGCATCGCCGGAAGCTGTCCATCCATGCCGTGAGCCATCGCCTGGACCCACTCTACTCCGGCGAGCTCACGTGGTGTGGAACGCCCCTCAAAGATCTGGGAGGGTGGCGGTCAACCCGCTAAATTCTATATTCAACACCCCTTATGCCAAATAACCAATATAGCCTTTCCCAAATTCTAAAAATCCAACTCAATGACTGAAAACCCTTGTACCAAACCTCCAAATAAATCACACAACTGAAAATACTTCAAATCAAAATTACAATCCAACAGCAATTAGCTCAACCACAAATATTTACAAGCCTTTCCCCCTTCATTCATGACATCCAAAGGCCCGGGATTACCTATATCAACCCTAAGTTCTCATCCATCATAACCTGCCTTTTACAACATATAATTACCAACCTAGTCACTTTCTCTAATCCTTCCTTGAGATAATGACACCCCTCCCCAATCAACCCCATCCAAACCTTGCTGAACAGATCATACCACTACCCCGTTAAACTTTACAAAGGTCCCATAAACAATATGCAACCAAAAAATCAACATGCCTTGAAATCCCACCAAACCTACCTTCAGTACTCTATAAAAGCATACCTTTGATAACCCTCCTCCCAAACACCTGATGCATAGGGGATACTCCAATCAAACCTTATTCCCCCAGAAATTACACTCCCCAGATGAGGATCAGGCTTGACAATGCTCAGTGATAAATTTTCTTTAAAGTGTAAAGCAACTGTACCAAAGGTTCATCCCTTGGTTATATACATACTCATTGTTACCCAGGAGCGTCTGGGGATATGGGCTTAAGCCTATACAACACCCCATATCTTCTGTATCCATAATTTTTACCAATCTTCACTGTAAAAGTTTAAAGATCACCCTAGCAGGAAATCTACGTGGCATAATATAAAGCTGGCCTGAAGGCACACACACAGTTAAGTTATAAAATCTTATCCTGGTGTGATTGTGCAGCAGGCACCAGTTACAAGGGAAGGCAAAGAATTAAAATTGTGTCCTAGATGAGAAAAAGGTTTATACGTCATTGTAGCTGGCAGCATAAATTGGCTGGTGGCTAAACTTGGCCACAGTCTGAGCTGGGTAAATAGCAGAGCTGTGAGGGGTTACACCTCTGCATCACTCTCTCTTCACAAACTGATCTCTACAGGTTACAGGATACTCACTGCTTCCAATAACATGGTCATGGTCATCATCATTAGCGGCTTATTTTAACTAGAGTCATGTTTTTTGTCTTGTATTTGGTTTAGATAGAAAATTCAACACTATTAACTCATAAAATATCAGCTTATTGTAAAGTTGCTAGTGTTGCAACATCTTTGATTACTCCCTCTTGGGGAATTAACACCCCAAGTAAATCACTGAGTGGCTCACTGAGTGGTTCACCGCCCAGCCAATAAACTGGTGGCACCATTATCAGTTAACCATCTATGACAGGGATCATTCTCTTCTTAAATCTTCCCCTTATTTTGTTTATTATACTTCTGGGAAGTATAAACTCAACATTAGTGTAAACTAGCTATTACTGACTTCATTTCCTTTCTATTAATTGAGCTTCTTTTCCAAAGGTACTGGTAGCAATCTTGTGCAGATGAATGGATAGTTCAGTAGAGCTGAGGGTCAATTAGCCCATCTTAAGGGTTCATTAAAAGATGGGCTGAAAGGCAATAAGAACATTATAAAGAGATAAGATCCAGAGGATCTGTAGCCATTTACAATTAGATTATTATATATAACTCTTCCCTTGATACAAATAATAAAGATTGTTAGTTAAGCAATTTATACATTTAACTATACACATTAAGTTTAGAGAATTCAGGTCAGCTTAGGAATTAGTTTATTACATTAGTTATACTTTGAAATAAAGCAAGAATAACAACAACAACTCTAGCATTAATACAACACAGCTAAAGCTCACATCTGATGAAACCTGCCTTGTATTACATAAAACTTCTAAAGAAATTCAGGCTAAGCTGAGGCTACCCCCACTTTATCTTGATCACTCCAGCAGCTTCAACAACTCTATATAGCCTCCTGAAGAAAAAGATTCATACAACCATATCAAGCTATCAAGCTTCACGGCTAATTAACTTGCTGTAAACTGGCCCAAGCCAGTAAATCCAAAAGAGATTATCCCCAGAATTTTCTGATGGGAGATGTCAGCTAATTTCATCAGGTACATCAAGAGACATATTGGAACCTGAACCTTATCAACGTGCTATCAATATACACATACCTTTAAGCTTTCCCCTGCTTTGATGGGTATATCCAGGTATCCTTGATATGCCCCAAAATCAATGGTTAACCCCGTTATAAGAAAAAAATCAAACAATTTTTGATAAAATTGCTTTTGGATATGATCACATCTAATAATGATTGATTAAATTTTATATCCACCAGGTACAACTTTTATAAGAACCCACTATACTATTATGGCATCAGCATCTGCCTTGCTGATGATTTAAGGGCTACCCCACAAGTACTCTATTCAAACTATTTTAAATCAATAGAGATGGATTAAAGTTTATTCTCAAGCTTTTTAGACACCTTCTTGAGAGCTTATGTACCCTCCTTAACCAATCTTAACATGAATCCATAACCCTTCACATTACCAGGGTCTAGAGATAGTAACCAAAATGATCCCTGGATCTTAACCCAAGCTTGTATCAACTTGATGGGTAATATTAGATGATTTTTTCAGAATATTGTGTGATGTTGCAAGAAGGAGATGGCTTCAATAAATATTGATCCAGCTCTTTGAAAGAAAATAAATGTTACCAAGTCTGGAGAGGGCAACTGCTATTGTTTGCCAGTGATAAAACGATGGTTGTGACCTAAACACAGACTCTACTAGGCTTGGATTCAGTGTCAGGGAATAACTCTTGAATCAAGACTGATTCACATTCAATCCAAAAGGGTCACACTCAAGAGAATTTACTAAGAGCAAGATAATGATAAGTTTATTGATAATAAAAGTGTTAGGTATTTATACCCTTGGGTAGTTGTTATAATATTAGAATACCTTGGTGTATCCACACTGTTCTCTGTAGTTTGAATTGGAGGGGCTGACACCTTTAAGGAATCAAGCAACTTTGTATTGCCTTGAAGTGGAGCTGAATTTACTGAATTGGTTTAAGAAGAAACTATTTATCCATAGTTCTAGATTGAGGGAAGCTCAGTTCATCTTTCTTAATCTTGGAAGATAACTTTGGATGATTTTCTGTTTCAAAAGATCTATCCAAAGACTCAGAGTGTATCAATTCTATGACACCCATGTATGTAGAAGATGTCTTGTATAAATAAGTTAGCTGTGGTATTAGCAGTGATATCCTTAGTAGCCATACATTCAAAATTTTGATGAAGTGGTCTACTGCCACTAAAATAAAACAAAATCAAGAGCAAGAGGGCATAACAACTGCATCAATAATTTTGGTATGAAAGGCATTCTTGGGAGGAATGAGCTTGAACTCATGTTTAGAAGGCTGTATGTGTTGTTGCTGAAAATTGTGGCAATACAATGGGAAATCAGGGATAAGGAGCTGCATATTTTTCCAATAAAAATACTTAATCAGCTAGTTATGGGTTTTAGCTAGGCCTCCATATCACATATCTATGTGGGCTTGAAGTAAAATTTCTATCTTCATGCTAGGGCAGTTTTAGGGAAGTAATACATCATTAAGCTTTTTGAAGAGCTGTCTATCTTAGATGGCAGTGTATGATGACAGAGACTATAGAACTAGATGTATCTCTTCAAGTTAAGTATTCCAAGCATCAGGGTAGTCTATCAGTTTGTACAGGCAATCAGCATCCACATGGTGGATGGCAAGTATAGGCATCCTGGACAGTCTGTCAGCGTTCTAATGTTGATTGTCAGGCCTGTGTACCACTGTGAAGTCATATCCCTTCAGGCGTAAGGCCCATTGCACCAATTGACCTAGATGTTCATTCAATTACTGTAGTCACCTGAGTGAGGAGTGGTCAGTGACTACAGTAAAATGGATCCTATATATATAGTGTTGGAACTGTTTATAAGTATGTAATACTGCCAAAAATTCCTTTTAGTAACACGCTAATTTTGTTATTCTTATTAAGCATGTGAGAGGAGTAGGCCACTGGTCTATCTATGCCTTCAGTGTCCAGATGGACTAGGATTATGCCCACAGAAACTCTGCTAGCATGGTATACAAGATAAGCTCTGTTGCAACTGAACCAATGTGAGTTCAGTACTTGGAATTGGGGAAGACAACAGACCAATAGGAAAGGACAGAATAATAAGAATAAGGTATTGTTTATTGTGGGATATTGTGGTTAATATACTAAATGGGGAAGCCACTAGGCCACAAGGGGGTGACATAGTGGGGAGTTCCATGTAGTGTTTGGAGCCAAGGAATAGCTTGTGCGGGGATCAGCAGGTTGAATTGATAATGCTCCTAATTAGGATGAAGTGCCCGCTATTCAACATTGCCATCAGATTCATTCATAATGTTAGATACGTCAAGGGGCAACTCATTGAGTGCCCCCTGTGTATTGTAAGATACATTAGCAGGCAAGGTTTAAACCTTGGTTGCAATACCCCCCTTGCCCCCTGCTTGTTGTCAGACACCAGGACTGGAGTTCTGTGGAAGGTCTGGGAAGGTCTGCACAAACAACCTTTGTGTGGGGATGGCACTTCAGGGGCGCAAGCAATTGTGGTGAAGTTTCTTGATGTTTCCCTGGGCATCCTCAAGTTGGTAGGTGTGGTTGTTGTAGACGGCAGCTACCTTGAAGGGCCCTAGGTGGTTGGGTTCTAATTTGGCAGAATTGGGATTGAGGGTGTAGACGGGGTCACCTACGGTGTACCTAGCTTTGAGGTGTTTTGTCCCCCCTGCAATCCGCTTATGTTTGATCTCTTGGGCTTTGGCGCGCCATTGGTCTAGGGAGGGAGTTGGCACTAAGGGGGGCTTGTTGGGGACCTTGGACCATAGTTTCCCCTGTTTAACCCCTGTCAGACCATCAGGTGTTCCAAAGGCCAGAGTGTTAGGGCTGAACCCAGTGCCCCTGTTGATTCTTGCTTGCAGGATCAGTAGGGCGGTGGGAAGATGTTCAGTCCTCTGCAGTATTAGTGTGCTCTTGTGAGAGCTTGGCAATCAATTGAACCAGGGAGCCATTTAATTGTTCCACGCGTCCATTGGCTTGCGGGTGGTAGGGGGTTGTGACTATATGTTGGAGCGCGTTCTTGACGCAGTATGCCTTCACAACGTGTCCAACAAGTTCAGGCCCACCAACCGTGATGAGGCGCTTGGGTCGCCCAAAGCGAGCCACAATCTCCTTGCCAATAAAGCGGGTAACAGTGGGGGCAGTGTGGTTGGTTGTGGCCCAGGCCACTGGCCAACACGTGAAATATTTGATAGCGGTGATAATATACTTCTTACCCAGTCTGTCTTTGGGGAAGCGGTCCCACAATGTTGAGGGCCCACTGTTTGAAGGGTTCCATAGCCTTAATGGGTAGGACAGACTTAGGAGGTGCAGGTTTGGACGTATTCTTTTCACACAATACGCATGTCATGAGGAGGTCCAAGATGTCTTGGCGCATGCACAGCCACCAAACCTTATGTTTCAAAATCTCAAAGAGGTTACACCCTCTGATGTGACCCAAGGTTTGGTGGTAGTGCAAGATGGTGTCTCCTTGTTGTGTGGTGGGAATATACAGCGTCTTCTCACCTGTCTCTGCTTGGCAGCAGACAATTCCAGCATTGATGGTGAACTGACTTTTGTTATCCTTCATCTTGGAGATGGTGACCAAGTTAAGGCCCTCATAGCGGGTTGCCTCAGGGCGCAGGTCAAGCATGGGCCAGTCTGGGTCCAGACCATTGTCCCCAGTGATGGATGCTACGTAGAGTTGTGAAAGAGTGTTGGCTGTAACAAGTTCTTTTCCAGGCTTATATTTGATGCGTAATTGATAGGGGGACAGACGTTCAACCCATCCTGCTTGGCAGCGTGTCAGATAGACTGTGTGTTAAAATACTGGAGTGACTTATGGTCTGTCAGAACATGGGGTGGGAAGGTCGCACCTTCCAAGTAACAATGCCACTTCTCCACACAGTGTACAATGGCTGCCAGCTCTTTATCATGGATGGGATAACGTTTTTCTGAGTCAGTGAGCTTCCTGGATTCATATGCTATGGGAAGGAAGACGCCATTGTCAGTTTCTACCCTTAGCATGCCCCATATGGCTCTGTCAGAGACGTCAGTCTCAAGTTTTACTGTCAGTTTTGGTTGGGGAACTGCAGTACTGGTGCCATTGTGAGCCTGTGATCCAACGTCTTTAAGGCTTGATCTCTGGCGGGGGTCCAATGGAAGCGCTGTTTGGTATTGAGGAGCTCAGTAAGAAGTGCAATTAGTTTTCCGCAATTGGGGATGAACTTGTGTACATAGGCAACCATGCCTAAGAATGTTCACACTTGGCCCACATCAGTGAGGGGCAGCATGCTAGTGATTGCCTTGATTTTGGCAGGGTCAGGCCGTATCCCTTGGGCAGAGATGGTGTGCCCAAGGAATAACAACTCCTACTTGAGAAACTCACATTTGGAGGGTTTAGCTTTTAGCTGGTTTTCCCAAAGGGTGTTGAGGAGAGAACAGAGGTGTTGGAGGTGTGTGGTTTGATCTTGACTGAAGACAATAATGTTGTCATGGTACACAACCACACACTTCACAATCAGTTCCTCAAAGGCTTTGTTCATCAACATGGCAAAGGTAGAGGGAGTGTTGGTCATTCCAAAGTTCATGACACGACACTCAAACGTCCCGTAGTGTGTGCAGAAGGCAGTTTTTGCCTCATCCCCTGGTGCAATGCGGACCTGGTTGTACCCTGCAGTGAGATCAATCTTGCTAAAGACCTTTGCGCCTGCAATTGTATCAAACAGGTTGTCAATCAGCGGCAGGGGGTATTTATTTTTAACTGTCACCTCATTTAGGGCGCAGTAGTCTGTGACTAGGCAAAGAGACCCATCATTCTTAGCTAAAAAGAAGATTGCCGCCCTGTATGGAGAGAGCAAGGGGCAAATGAATCCCTTATTAAGCGGGTCCACAAGGTGCTGGCAGAGAGTTTCATCTTCTTTTGGTGTGAGACAGTATAATGTTTGTGCTTTAGGTAATGATCCTTGAAGTTGTACAGCGTGCTGGATCTCCTGGG
This sequence comes from Entomophthora muscae, assembly GCA_014839935.2. Classification (NCBI taxonomy): domain Eukaryota; kingdom Fungi; phylum Entomophthoromycota; class Entomophthoromycetes; order Entomophthorales; family Entomophthoraceae; genus Entomophthora; species Entomophthora muscae. The sequence goes on along the minus strand of QTSX02006635.1, from coordinate 20,339 downwards.
GTGGAGGCAGTTGTTTGAGTGTTTCACTGAATACGTCCTTGTACTCCTCAAGGGGTGCAGCTAGCGCTGGTGGTGATGGTTTTGACAAGGGAGGGACTGCAGACAGTTCTGCATGGATAATCTTGACTGAACATTGGTTAAAGTCTAGTTTTCCCCCTTGAAATTGTATGAGCCTGTTTCTGTCATTCTGACAAACACAGTGTCATGTAGTAGTTTGTTCATTTCTATGGGGTAAATTTGAAAACCCACCCCATTTCTATTGAGGGTGATGACAGAGGTATCTCAGTTGATGTAAGGGCGGTTATGCCGGAGCCAGTTGAGGCCAGCAATTACGTTGTGGCTGAGGCCTGCCATGATTGGTCCAGAGAGCTTAACCTGGACGTTCCCCATTCTTACAGAGAAGGGTACTATCTCGTGGGTGATGGCAATTCTGTGGGAATCAGCTACACATACTGCTTTGAATCTGCTGGGTACTTGGTCTAATTGCTGGGAGTCACCAAACGTCTGATCTACCATGGTGTGATCAGCCCCAGTATCTACCAGTAGCTTGTGGGTGTTACCACAGAAACAGAAGGGATAAGACAAGCATGTTACTTTATTTGCGGAATGAGTGGCTTGCAACACCGGGTTGTTGCTATGGACCTGAAAGACGTCTAGGGTTTTGACCTAGTGAAGATTGTAGTTGCGGGAGCTCTTTGCAAGCAAGGGCTGAGAGGGCGGGTCAGTCGGGGTTGTAAGGCCTCTTGTTGTTACAACCCCCAGGCTTTTCCCTGGTCCTTGATTAGCGCTAGCTGGAGCTCCCCCTTGCAGGGGCGTTTAGCTACACCTTCTTGCTGTTGAGGTTGGTGACAGCCCACTTGACCTTGGCCATTATTAGGTGCAGGACGTGGTTGGGGTGGAGTATTGTTGGTGCGGCGGAAGCCCATTAAAGCCTGGTTACTGGCCTCCACGATGGCTTTATAACAGTTGTCAATAGAGGTGCAGCAGCCAATGGGAACCCACTTGCAAATAAGGGGTTTTAGCCCATTGATAATCAGAGTGAGCAACATGGCGTTCTTATTGGTCACTTCTTTGGGGGTGACAGCAAGGGCTTGTTGCCATGGGGCGAGATACTCAGGGACAGAACCCATCTGCTGATGGCTAGGAGGGGAGTCCCCAAGATAATGGGGGAGAAGGTTTTGCTATACCGGGACTTGGTGGTGTCTCAAAATGTTGACCAGGTGACTTCAAACTCCAGGCTGGCCCAGTTGGTGAACCACACAGCAACGGGCCCCGTAAGGCGGCCAGATGCAGTGGCAACCCACATGGACTCAGGAACTTGACAGATACGGAGGCGCGTTTCAGTGGACTGGAGCCAACTGACAATGTCAGCTCCTTCAACACTGCCAGTGAAGGACTCTAGTTGGAGGTTGAGCATACATTGCAACAGATCTGACTGTGGCAGGGTGACGCTAGTGTCACGCTGCCTGAGGCAGAGCCAATTGTACACACTGGTAAGAACTAACTGATCTTGATAGATGACATATCCTTTGGGAATGTCCCCTTTGGGGATTGGAAGGAACATCTCTTGTTGTGGAGTAGCCATGCGGCCCGTACTCCGTCCTTTCTTGGGGGAATTCTGTTTTTGAAATAGGTCAGAACCTACTTCTGCTACCACTGTTGCAACTGAACCAATGAGAGTTCAGTACTTGGAATTAGGGAAGACAACAGTCCAATAGGAAAGGACAGAATAATAAGAATAAGGTATCATTTATTGTAGGATATTGTGATTAATATACTAAATGGGGAAGCCACAAGGCCACAAGGGGGTGGCATAGTGGGGAGTTCCATGTAGGGTTTGGAGCCAAGGAATAACTTGTGCAGGGATCAGCAGGTCAAATTGGCAACGCTCTAAATTAGGATGAAGTTCCCGTCATTTGACATTGTCATCAGATTTAATTATAACGTTAGATACATCAGAGGGCAACTCATTGAGCACCCCCTGTGTATTGTAAGATACGTTAGCAGGCAAGGTTTGAACCTCAGTTGCAACAGCTCCTTATCATAGTCTGGGTAGACCAGGATAGGAAACTCTTTTAGATTGGTCTGCAAAGCCTCAAATGACTTTTGTTGACCATCAGTCCACTCAAAAGGGAAATTTTGGATTAAATTGGCCAGGGGTTCACTCAGTTCAGAAAAATCTTGAATGAACTGAAAGTAATACACCATCATACCTAAGAGTACTTGGGCTTCTTGAAGGTTGGTGGGGACACCATCTTATCAATAGCTCCAACCTTGTTGTTCATAGGTCAAATCCCAGTCTGAGTGACTTAATGTCCTAGGAACTTGAGTTATTATTTAAAGAAAAAACACTTAGAGGATTTGGATTTTAACCCAGCATTTTTGATCTAAAGGAATACTGCCTTAAGATGCTATAGGTGATCTGTAAAGGTTGGACTGATAACTGTGATATCATCCACATATAAGAGTACACAAGAGAGCTTAAGATCTTGGATTATAGAGTGGATTGTCTGTTGGAAGGTGTGGCGCATTGCAAAGGCCTTGGGGCATTTAAGTGGGCTTAAAAAATACCTTTTCAAGTAACAAGGGCAGATTTCTCATTGTCCTCTGGTGATAAGTCCACATGTCAATACCCAGAGGCCAGGTCCATGACAGAGAAGAACTTGGAACCCCCTAGGCGTCTAAGTACATTGTCTATTTGAGGCAAGGGGTACAAGTCTTTCTTGGTGAGGTAGTTAAGTCAATGGTAGTCTATTACAAATCATGTGTCCTCCATCCTTCTTTTTGAGAATTAACAAGGGAAAGACCCATGGGCTTTGGTAAGGTGAAAAATCCAGCATCTAAGAGTTGCTCCAACTCTTTGGATTCTTGAGTGTCTTCAACTCAACTAAAGTGGTAGTTTTTGACACAGAAAGGGGGTATCTTTAGTGTCAATCTGGTGAATGATGCCTTTAGCCAACCAATAGTTGTTAGGACCAGAGGCAAAGATGTATTTAAATTGATTCAAGGGACCAAGAACATACTTCTTTTGGATAGGTGAGAGTCTAGGAAAGTCAGCAGCAGTTAACAATAAGAGCACTTGAGGGTCTTTTTCAGGTAGGGTTAAATCATCAAATCTCCCAAAAGGATATAGGGAAGCCACCTGTTCTTCACCTAATATGCCTCTGTTGCAACCGAGTTCCCCAATATGCCTGATAATGTATCTTACAATACACAGGGGGCGCTCAATGAGTTGCCCCTTGACGTATCTAACAACATGGACTAATCTGATGGCAATGTCAAATGGCAGGTACTTCATCCTAATTAGGAACACTATCAATTTGACCTGCTGATCTCTGCACAAGTTATTCCTTGGCTTCAAACCTTACATGGAACTCCCCACTATGCCATCCCCTTGTGGCCTTGTGGCTTTCCCCATATTGTATATTAATCACAATATCCTACAATAAACAATACCTTATTCTATTCATTCCCGTCCTTTCTATTGGACTGTTGTCTTCCCCAATTCCAAGTACTGAACTCTCATTGTTTCAGTTGCAACAGTGGTAGCAGCAGTAGGTTGACAACCTACCTAAAACAAAAATTCCCCCTAAGAAAGGACAGAGTACGGGCTGTATGGCTACTCCCCAACAAGAGAATTTCCTGCCAATCCCCAAGGGGGACATCCCCAATGGGTATGTCATCTATCAATACCAGCTAGTCCTCAAAAGCGTGTACAACCAACTCTGCCTCAGGCAGCGCAACGCCAGAGTCATCCCTCCCCAGTCAGACCTGTCACAACACATGCTCAATCTCCAGCTGGAATCCTTTGCAGGTGGTGTTGAAGGGGCCAACATTGTCAGTTGGCTCCAATCTACCAAACCCTGCCTTAAATTCTGTCAGGTTCCCAAGCCCACGTGGGTTGCCACTGCATCTGGCCGCCTCACGGGGCCTGCTGCCGTGTGGTTCACCAACTGGGCCAGCCAGGAACTTGACGTTACCTGGGCGGCATTCTGGGATGCCACAAAGTCCCGCTACAGCAAAACCTTCTCGCCTATTGTGGTGAGAACTCCTCTTCTAGCTATTAAACAAACTGGTTCTGTTCCTGTATACCTTGCTGCCTGACAACAAGCTCTTGCTGCCGCCCCTGAAGCCGTGACTGACAGAAATGCAATACTACTCACCCTCATCATCAATGATTTAAAACCCCATATCTGTAAGTGGGTCCCTGTAGGTTGCTGTACCTCCATTGATGATTGCTAAAAGGCCATTGTGGAGGGTAACAATCAAGCTTCAATGGGTTTCCGCCTTACCAGTGACGCTCTGTCCCAACCTTGTGCAACACTTGGCAATGGTCACAATCAAGTGGGCCGCCTCCAGCCCCGTCAGCAGGATAATAGGACTAAACGCCCCTGTGAGGGAGAGCTCCAGTTAGTGCAGATTGAGGATCAGGGAAAAGCCTGGGGGTTGTAGCAACAAGAGGCCCTACAGCCTCAATTGACCCTTCCTCTCAATCCCTGCTCACAAAGAACCCCTGCAACTACAACATCCACAAGGTCAAACCCTTGATGTCTTCCAGGTCCACAGTGACAACCACGTACTACAAGCAAGTCACTCTTCAAATAAAATCACCCACTTAGCCTACTCTTCTGTTTCTGTGGGAACACCCACAAGTTACTGGTAGATACCAGGGCCAACCACACTATGGTAGACCAGGCGTTTGCTGACTCCCAACAACTAGATCAGGTGCCTAGCAGGTTCAAGGCAGTATGCGTAGCTGATTCCTGCAGAGTTGCCTATATCCATGAGATGGTACCCTTCTCTGTGAGAATAGGGAACATCCAGGTTAAGCTCTCTTGGCCAATTATGGCAGGGCTCAGCCACAATGTAATTGCTGGCCTCAACTGGCTTCAACACAACTGTCCCTACATCAACTGGGATACATCTGTTATCACCCTTAATATAAATGGGGTGGGCTTTCAGATTTACCCTGTAGAAATAGCAAAGTTACTCCATAATACTATGTTTCTTAGGATAACAGAGACAGGCTTGTACGACTTCAAGGGGGGGGAAACTAGACTTCAACCAATGTTCAGTCAAAGTTATCTGCGCCAAACCACCTGTGGTCCCTCCCTTGACCACTTCACTTCCCCCAGCACTTGCTGCTCTCCTTGAGGAGTACAAAGACGTCTTCAGCAAAACACTGGACCAACTGCCTCCTCCCCAAGAGATCCAGCATGCTGTACAACTCCAAGGGTTGTTACCTAAAGCACAACCACTATATTGTCTTACACCAAAAGAAGATGAGACCCTCCGCCAGCACCTTGTGGACATGCTTGATAAGGGCTTCATCCGCCCCTTGCTCTCTCCATACAGGGCGGCTGTCTTCTTTGTAGCTAAGAAGGATGGGTCTCTTTGCCTGGTCACAGACTACTGCACCCTCAATGAGGTGGCGGTCAATATTAAGTACCCCCTGCTGTTGATTGAAAACCTGTTTGATACACTCACAGGCGCAAAGGTCTTTAAAAAGATTGATATCACTACGGGGTACAACCAGGTCCGCATTGCACCAGGGGATGAGGCAAAAACTGCCTTCTGCACACGCTACAGATTGTTTGAGTGTCAGGTCATGAACTTCAGAATGACCAACGCTCTTTCCACCTTTGCCATGTTGATGAACAAAGCATTTGAGGAACTGATTGGGGAATGTGTGGTTGTGTACCTTGACAACATTATATTCTTCAGTCAAGATCAAACCACGCACCTCTAACACCTCTGTGCTTTCCTCAACACCCTTTGGAAAAACCAGCTAAAAGCTAAACCCTTTAAATGCAAGTTCCGCAAGTCAGAGCTGTTATTCCTTGGGCACACCATCTATGCCCAAGGGATAAAGCCCAACCCTGCAAAAATCAAGGCAATCACCCTCATGCTGCCCCCCACTGATGTGGGCCAGGTGCGGACATTCTTAGGCATGGTTGCCTACATGCGCAAGTTCATCCCCAATTGCAGGGAACTAATTGCACCTCTCACTGAGCTCCTCAACACCAAACAACGCTTCCATTGGACCCCTGTCAGAGATTGAGCCTTTGAGATGTTGAAGCAAAGACTCAGAACAACACCAGTACTGCAGTTTCCCAATCAAAACTGTCAGTAAAAACTCAAGACTGATGCCTCTGACAGGGCCATAGGGGGCGTGTTAAGGGTAGAAACTGACAATGGCGTCTTTCTCCCTGTGGTGTATGAATCCAGAAAACTTACCAACTTGGAACAATGCTATCCCATCCATGATAAAGAATTGGCAGCAATTGTGCACTGCGTTAAGAAGTGGCACTGTTACCTGGAAGGTGCTACCTTCCCACTCCGCGTCCTGACAGACCACAAGTCACTCCAGTATTTCAACACGCAGTCCCACTTGACACGCCGCCAAGCAGGTTGAGTTGAGAGCCTATCCCCTTACCAGTTGTGTATCAAGTACAAGCCTGGGAAGGAACTTGTCAGAGCTGACGCCCTCTCCCAACTCTATGTAGTGTCCATCACTGGGGACAATGGTTTTGACCCAGATTGGCTCATGCTCTATTTCTGCCCTGAGGCAACTTGCTACAAAGGCCTTAACTTGGTAACCATCTCCAAATCAAAGGACAACAAAAGTCAGTTCACCACCAATGCTGGCAACGTCTGCCGTTGGGCAGAGACAGGTGAGAAGACGCCTTACATTCCCATCACACAACAAGGTGACACAATATTGCACTACCACCAAACTCTGGGTCACATCATAGGGCAAAACCTCTTTGAGATCATGAAACAAAAGGTTTGGTGGCCAAGCATGCGTCAAGACATCTTGGATCTCCTTGAAACGTGCATGCTGTGCAAAAAAAATACATCCAAACCTGCACCCCCAAGTATGTCCTGACCATCAAAGCAATGGAACCCTTTGAGCAGTGGGCTCTTGACATTGTGGGACCACTCCCCAAAGACAGACTGGGGAATAAGTACATTATCACTACCATCAACTAATTTACTTGCTGGCCAGTGGACTGGGCAACAACTAACCACATTGTCACCACCATCACCTGCTTCATTGGCAAGGAAATTGTGTATGCTTTGGGCAACCCAAACGTCTCATCACAGATGGTGGTCCCAAACTTGTTAGGCATGTCATGAAGGCGCACTGCGCCAAGAACACACTCCAATGTATAGCTACGGCCCCCTACCATCCACAACCCAATGGGCATGTAGAGTAGTTAAATGGCTCACTGGTCCAATTGATTGTCAAGCTCTCACAAGAGCATCCCAACACCGCATGGACTGAACACCTGCCTACCGCTCTACTTATCCTACAAGCAAGGATCAACAGAGGCACAGGGTTCAGCCCCAGCACCCTGGCCTTTGGGATGCCTGAAATTCTGACAGGAGTTGAACAGGGAAAGTTACAGTCCAGAGTTCCCAAAAAAAACCTCCCCTAGTGACAACCCCATCCCTAGACCAATGGCGTGCCAAAGCCTGGGAAATTGAACATAGAAGAATTGAAGGAGGGACAAAGCACCTTGAAGCCAGGTACACCGTAGGCAACCCCGTCTACACCCTCAACCCCAATTTAGCCAAGTTAGAACCCAACCACCTAGGGCCCTTCAAGATAGCCACTGTCTATGAAAATCATATCTATCAACTTGAAGATGCCCAAAGGAATACCAAAAAGCTTTACCATGATTGCTTGCGCCCCTGCCGCGCCATCCCCACACAAAGGCTGTTTGTGTGGACCTTCCCAGACCTTCTTCAGGCTCCAGTCCTGGTGTCTGACAACAAGCAGGGGGCAAGGGGGTGTTGTAACCAAGTTTCCCAACTTGCCTGCTAGCGTATCTTACAATACACAGGGGGTGCTTGATGAGTCACCCCTTAACGTATCTAATGACATGGACTAATCTGATGGCAATGCCAAATGGCAGGTACTTCATCCTAATTAGGAATGCTACCAATTTGACATGCTGATCTCTGCACAAGTTATTCATTGGCTTCAAACCTTACATGGAACTTCCCACTATGCCACCTCCTTGTGGCCTTGTGGCTTTCCCCATATTGTATATTAATCACAACATTATTCAATAAACAATACCTTATTCTATTCATTCCTGTCCTTTCTATTGGACTGTTGTCTTCCCTAATTCCAAATACTGAATCCTCATTGGTTCAGTTGCAACACCTCCATGTATTATCACTTACCACCAGTATATGCGCATAGTGAAAGAAGTCAGGTTGGCTAACAGTAGTTGCACAGGTTCCTTATGAATTTGATCCGGAATTCTGGGGCACAAACAAGGTTCATTTGCAACTTAGGGACTCAGGAGAGTAAAACTCCAAGAAATATTTCTCATGCAACTCATAGGATATCTGGGATTCAATGATAACCTGAGAAACATCAGGAATGGTGATGGCTGCTGGGACAAGAAACAGGACTACTTCTTCAGTAGGACAATATGGTAGAGGGGAGCACATATTGGAGGAGTGAATACTGTATTTTAACAAGAAGATGTCAGTTGGGTACTCAAGGACATAAGTATTAGGCCTCTTTCAAGAAATACAAGGAGGCTGCTCAAAATTTAGAGGTACCTCATATCCTAAGAGGGATAAGTATACATCTTAAAGGTTGACAATTCCATTATATTTTTTGTAAGAACTGAGTTCTCACCAAAAGGCCATAGCCTTTTTTTAATACAACAGCAGAAGCAATAAAGAGTTTAATTAACCTCATCAGTAGAGCAGAGTAATCACCAAAATCTCAAGTCTGGGCCATACCAGAAGTCCTTTAGGACTGGTTATAGTTGAGGTCAGGAGCTAGTTTGAGCTTCTCCATCAACTTGAACGGCACAACATTAATAGGGGACCCAGTGTCCAAGATGGCCTTGACCTTGACTTTCTGGATGAATAATTCACAAGTTTAATATCCTTTCCAAAAGGAGGTAGGATAGCCAGAACTTCTTGGACAGCTTCTATTTCCTTCTCCCATTTTTCCAACATGCACTTCAAGGAAGAGATTTCCTTGTACACAGTTTGCAAAGGTAAGGATACAGTAACATTCTGAAAGAGAGTCTCACCTAATTCAGCGGCTTCTTTTGATGACTCCACCAAAACAGGGGACAGTGATCCTGAGCTAGGTAAGGGAAAGCTACAATAACCTTGGATTTAGCTGAGGGTAGGTAAGCTGTTGTAGTGGTCATCCTGAGAAAAGTTTATATGAAACAGACACAGTCTCAGGGACAGCCAGCACAGAGTAATTATAACCATCTGATTCATTGTAGTCAGAATTTTCAGATCAGAATTTCTTGAGAGATCATGGAATAGATGGATAATGGTAGGGCCAGACAAAGGAGTGATTCTTTGTCAAAGGGAGGATTAGGAGGAGACAGGGGAGATTGGTCAGCAGAGAGCACCTCTGCCTCTAAGCTAACTTCTTTTTTCCCCTGCCTTTTCCTTGGGGTCACATCCTTCTACATGTGGATGAGTGCAGGACCGCAAATAGTGTCTGATCTGACTGCAGTTATGGCAACCTTGTGCTTGGGTTGTCTATTGGGCCCCATATTTATGATTTTAGGAGTGTAGAAAGTAGTGCCAGAGTTGTTGGCCTTACTTTTGTAAACCATGATCCCATCATGATTCAGGTGCATATCTTGTAATAGGGTCTTAATAATATTCATATATTTGGAGACACTTTGTGCACCTTAAAGTGTAAGCATAGTAGTTGCTTTACTTTAAGTGCATTAGAGCAGGAAATGTAGGCTTATTGAGGAATCAGCTAACAACTGGTGATGAGCTGCTGACCCTTAATGTAGAATCAAATAGAAAACTCAGCCAAGGCTTCCTTAGGTTTGAAAGAAATATGCATGAAAGCGTCTTTATTAATCTCCAGACTGAGATTGCCTCCAAATTCCTCAATGAGGAGACGTTTCATGTCCTCCCAGGTGACTATCAAAGGGAGCTCAGGGACTATTACCTCTACTCATGTGGGATGTAGACAGATAAGAATGTGATAATTTTTGAGGTTGTCAGTAGTCCTCTGCATGGCCATATCATAAATTGTAAGGAAAGCGGCAATGGTGAAGGTCTTGGGGTCAAAGATCTGTTTGAGGGTGGGCTTATAATTGGGATCAATGGATGAAGGATTAGAATGACTGTTATCACTCAGATTGAGAACATTGATATGTGGATTTCCTTCAAACTCATATTTGGCAGAAGGCCTTCTATCCCACAGAAGATGAAGGCTTTCTTCTAAAATATCTTGAGTGGAGATATTCTGACCACCAATGTCTCTGGAAGTAGCTGCCACAGTTCCAATCTTGTCAACTTGTATTTGTTGAACATGTAATGTATCCACAATTCCATTAACCCTGGTAACCATAGCTGTTGCCTGGGACAACAAAGGGGATTGTCTTTGCTCATAGCCTCAGTTGGATGGGTAAGATCCTGAACCTTTTTTCCAAGGTGTCTTGTCTATCTGCAACACCATCAGTTACTGCAGCCAAGTTATTCAAGTCAGGATCACAGTTAATGGGTGGCTGGTCTTCTAAGACAAAGCAGCACTTATGATCTGTAGCGCTCAGCTCTTCCTCTTCACCTTTGGACCCAGACAAGTAGTCCTCTTGATCTGAGAGTTAATGGCGCAGTTAAGCAACCTTGCCCTTAACCTATCCACTTGGCCAGTCAAGATAACAATACAAGGGCCAGAGACATATTTAGAGGTAGGTGGTTTAGCAGTAGAAAAATGACAGAAATTATGGGCTTGAGCTCAGAAATAGCCTCCCAAATCCTAGCCTCGGAATCAGTTAGGTTCTCAGGGGAGGTGTAGGTGGCACCATAGCCCCAGGAGCCATCTTCTCATTGACATACTGTTGAACCTGGACCAGTGTAATGCTCAAAATGGCCAATTTCCACACAAAATTGTTGCTTTACTATGTCCAAGATCATCCACTTTAGACCTAAACAGCTCTGGCTGGGCATCAGTATGCTCCCAGAACTGGTTGAGCTTACCAACCAAGGTCTCAAAGCCTAGTTGATATCTTAAGGAGGCGGAATTGATCTGCCCTTGTCATACAGCAAGATGGTCATCCAGTTCACATAATTTCTCTCTAATGTATCCACAAAAAGATGAGCAGCAGGTGTTAAGGGATGAGGTCAGATATTCCTTGGAAGGCAGAGAAGCATGTTGGTTGACAGATTTACAAGCAAAGAGACTGTAATCCATTCCTAATATGCCATATTTTGTGTATGTTTTTTATCACTGCAGATGTCACTACAGATTTCAGCTGGTTCTGGGACCCCAGATCTAGTTGGTGATAGATTAAGGCGGTGTATAAAATAATTTTCCAGCACACCAAAGGTTACATCAATCCCATCAAGCTAGGCAGGAGACCAAAGTCCAGCAAGAAGGGGTGCAAGTCTTCAGAAGCATAACTGGGACATTGGCCAGGGATAAATGCTTGATTATTGTACCAGTGTGGAGGAGGGAGCAAAGCAGCGGCACAAGCTTGTTTGAGATCAAGAGAGAAAGCTGGGAGGGGACACAAGGGCCCAGCCAACAACACCATCACCATAGATGTCTTGTTAGAGTTGACAATATCCTCTTCAAGGGGAGGACTTGAAATCTTGGGAGACCTGGGTACTTCTGTAACAATGGGAGAAGGGCCATAGAATGTGCGGGGAACAGAGTAACCAAGGGGCTGGCAGCCCCTGTAGTGAGCACCATTTTGTTTTATTTGGCTCTTGGAGACAACATCCATGAGGACACAACAGGAAACCTTTGTTAAAAAGGATTGAGGCACAAAGCTAGCCTTGGTTTATCCTTCAGGGAAGAATTAAGGGCACATACCTCAATTTACTGGAAGGAGAGCAGAGAGTTTCCTTTTGGTAAAAAGAAAAGGGAAAAAGCTTGAAGATTATAAAAGCAAACACAGATGTAGATAAACCTGTCTTTATTTGGGGGATGATTCTAATTAAATAGTAGACCATAATAGTAGATCATTAACTAGGTAGATGGTGCAGCTGATGAGGTCATCTGAGCTGAACTTGTACCAGGATCATATTTGTGCAGGTAGCATGATTCAGAACAGGCAGTCTTTGATGTTGACCCATTTAAGTAAGGAGAACAACTATTGCATCTGAACGCAAATCCAACCAAGTCATTGCAAGTGTCAAGATTCAAAGGCCATATCAAGATGGCATTAACAGAAAATTCACAGTATTGTCAATGCCACCACTCACCATGTTTAGATTTTGCCTTTGATGGGTTACTTCAAGGACAAATCTCTATCCTTTGCTTTTGCCCCTCAAAATAAGTCTGTATCCAACCTGGGAAATACAATTGTTTGGTTTCCTGATCCTGTGCAACTCACTTGCCCCACTCATGCTTGCGGCAAGTGATCCTACCATCCATGTTCTGTTTTGTGATAAAGTTACACAGTATATATTCCATTTCTTATTCACCAATAAAAATTAAGTTCTATTCATATTTTTGTCTTTGTGTCTCCTAGTACTTTGGCGCCTCTCTAGCCACGTCTAGTAGATCTTGTTAAATCAGGGCCATAGGGTAATTGCATAGCCTTCCCTGCCATTATAACCAAGACTTAGTACAAATCCAATCCTAAGGTTAGGATTCCCTGGTGTGTATCTGTGCCGCACCTCAGAACACAGTAAAAATGGTGCTCACTACAGGGGCTGTAAGCCCCTTGGTTATCCCTTTTGCAACCACGGTTTCAGGTCTTTTGCCTCCTCCCATACAAGAGACAACTTCACCTGAAATCACCAGTCCTTCTATTGAGGAAGACATTAAAGACCCATCTATTGTCCCTACTGTGATGAACATTGGGAATAGTCCCCACCTAATGGCCTACCCCATGGGTACCCCTGACTTAGAACAAGTCATGGCAGTAGCCCTTGGGATAGCCCGTGAAGGAGCCATTCCTCACCTCTAATTACAGTTTAGTTGAGTGGAATACTACTAATTGATTGTGGCTCTGTAATTTCCACAACATCTCCTCTTAGCAACTGGCTCTGCTGAGCACCTATTGTCATCCTTTGTACAACCCACCTTAGCCCATCATCAAATGGTGTCAGGGCTCCACGTCCAGGAGATTTGTCCCTACAAGCAGCTGTTACTCATCACTGGGATCAGCTTGTTGCTTACCAACAGTGGATCCGCTCTCTGTTTTCCTTGGTATCAGACAATCAGCGCAACTCTGTCACCTCCCAAACCCGCTTGGTTAATTCCATTGAGAAAATGTGTCAGTCCATCCCCAAATATGTCAGGGAGCGTCTACATGAGTTTCATCAGTTGAAACAGCCCTGGAAAACCCAAGTAGATTCCCCCCTGAACGCCTATATCATCAATTTTGAACAACTTGTGCAGCAGCTTAATGCATTCAGCACTTAATTCTTTGATCAAATGCAACAAGTAGTGAAACTTACTGCTAAAGGCCTTTGTGAACTCAGTGAAGAATTTGATCAATAAAAGGTTGTCACTGCCGCTGTTATTGCCAAGCTCCAGACTCAAGTGAATGAATTATCTACGCCCAAGCCAGTTGCTCCACCTTTTCCCCCATCTGATGATTTGGTGGATAGAGAGCAGAGACTATGAGATGCCATTCAAGAGCTGCAAGTGTCAACCTGCAGTCAAGGTTGTCTTACTGAAGCACCACAGCCTGATTCTTGGGTGCTTGCTTTGACAACTCAAGTTGCTGAGCTATAGCAAGAAGTTGCTGCCCTATACAAAATGATTGCAACTGCTGCTAGTCCAGTTGGAGTTATTGATGAAGATGACTGTTGCCCTGGCCTTTCAGGAGCCCCTCAAATCCAATGTGCTAGAGAGTTGATAGCTCTAACCAATGAAGTGGACCTTCTGAAGCAAGATCACTCTGAGCTTGATAAAGACGTGCAAGAAATGAGTGAATTGATCAACTCAGTAAATGACAGGTTTTCCCCTTGCCTCTCAGTGGGGCCTTCCCTTACCTCCTGGCTGGCTGAGCTTTCCACGGTAGTAACAAAACAGGGCCAACGCCTAGATGTTACTGAGCAACAGACCATTTTAGCTACTAATACAGGTGCCCGCACTGCTGAGACCTTGAATACTCTTAAAGAAAGTGTTTGTCAGTTGTGGGTCAGACATCCCCCCTCCAAATCCAAAGCAGAATTCCCCCTGCGCATAAATGTACTTGATAGCAACAATGGTGGCCCAACTCCAGAAGCACCTTTCAAGCCTACCTTTAAGCAAGTCTTTGACTCCAAAACATTGACCATTGCAGCTTTCCTAACTATCTATTAAACTGCCATGAAAAGAGCCTCTGATGAGGTTAAAAAGGAACACATTTTAACCTGTCTGCACCTGGCCTACCAAGAAGTGGTAGTTCCTGAGCTGCCCACCATTGATACTTGGGAAGATATGAAGCAGCTTCTGATTGATAAGTTTGATGGCAACCTTAGTTTGGAAGTGAAGAAGGACGCCTTCATGCACATTGCTTTCAAACCAAAGGAGACTCTAGATGAATTTGCAGATAAATTCTACATGGAAGGACAACAACTGATAACAAGCAGACAATTGACAGCCCATGAAGTTTACATGGCTTGAGCTCAAGCCCTCAAGGTTAACCAGCTTTTGTGTCTCCACTTTAAGGCTCATACGGCCATGCTTTCCTCTATGAAGAGCATAAAGACGCTGTTGCAAGATATGCACCTTATCCATTCTGGAGCAGTTGTGCGGGAGATTGTGCTTCCTCTAATTCTGGTTTGTCTTCCTGTGGCCCTTGCATCCTCACTATAAACTCTCAAAATCCTCCTAGACTTCAAGGTTGCCACAACTGTGGCCAGATAGGTCACCATTCTTGAGTCTGCACCAATTCTTGGGTTGAAGGAGCTGATCCCAAGGAGCAGGCAGGAAAAGAACAGTCAACCTTGAGGCAGAGACGCTCTTGGTTGACAATTCTTCCCAGTCTCCTTCAATCCCTCCCTCCATAGCTAATTCCAAGCCTGCTGAAACTGAGGCCCCTCCAATTCCGCTGTTGCTCTGCAATATCTCTGACAACTCTGACTTAGATGATTCTGATGTTGATGATCCTGACGCTTACAGGTATTCAGTCCTTGCTGTCCCCAAAACCATTGTGGTCCCCTATAAGTTACACTCTGGGAAAACTATTACAACTGCCAAGCCTTTATCTGAGGCCAAAGAGGTTGTCTCTTGTCCACACCTCACTAAAGCTAAGAGGTCTTCTGTGCTAGTAGAGTTGTCCAAAGAAGCCGCTGAAATTTCCAACACTGTATTCAAGAATGTTTCAGTTTTGCTCCCTCTCCAGACTGTCTACAAGGAGTTTCCAGGATTTAGATGCATGATTATAAAGTGGAACAAAAAGCTAGAAGAAGCCCAGGACATCCTGGCCGTCCTTCCACGCTTTGGTTGTGCTATCACTTGTGTGGAAATATCTATCCAAAAGGTAAAATCAAGGCCGTCTTGAACACTGGATCTCCTGTTAATGCTGTCTCCTCAAAGCTTGTCAAGAAGCGCAAACTTTCCCCCAACCTTAACTATCACCAGTTGTATGGTACTGCTGGGCTATCCATGGCTTGCACTATAGGGGCTTATTCTGCTCTTCCCATGCAGTTTGGCAAGCTACTCTTAGCTGCACCTGCCGTTATCTTGGAGAATGAAAGCTACAATCTCCTAGTTGGTACCCAGTTCCTTAGGGAATATAATGGGATCATCAACCTAAAGGATGGCTACCTCTCTATCTTAGGGTAAAAATCCCTCTGATCTTTGAGGATCCAGTCAAAGTTCCCAGGAAGCGCCTCAAGATGTATGCCTTAGAATATCCCTCTGATGTTTTCACTTTAAAATACTGTACCCACTCCTCCAACATGAAGTGTCCGCCTATAGCTTGTCCTGCGTCTGAGGGGATCCCTCTCCTGGCCACTTTTGCTGTAACTATTCCCCCTGGCTCTCAAGCTATCCTAGACTCCCAAATATCATATGAGTTACCTGAGTGCACGTTCCTAGAGTTATACTCTCCTCCCTCTCTAGGCCATAATAAACCTTACCTCTGTCCAGGAATCCTAGATTCTCTCATAAAGACCCTGTCCAATTACTGGTAGCCAACTTAACCGCTCTCCCCATACATGTGTCTAGGGGGCAGGTTGTTGGTTATGGTAAGTTGTTAAATGCCCCTGATGTTCTATTACTACATCCCTTTGGTACGTTCCAGGACTTTAACATACCTGAAGATGAGCCCCAAGTCCTATCCTTGTTTACTGCACAAGATTTTCCACAACTATCCCCGGTACAGCAGTAGGGGGTGCTTGATTTGCTAGATTAATTTTTAGATATATTTGCTAAAGATAGCACTGACTATGGTCTAGCCAAAGGCGTCATTCACCAGATTGATACTGGTGATGCTCCCCCCTTCTGTGTTAAACCTTATTGCTGCAGTTGCGTGGAAGACGCTCAAGTGTCTAAAGAGCTCAAGCAATTATTAGACACTGGGTTATTGTCTCCTTCCCAAAGTCCATGGGCCTCCCCCTGGCTCATAATGAAGACAAAGGATGGAGGTCATCCTATTGTAATGGATTATTGACAATTGAATTCCTTAACCAAGAAGGATTCCTATCACTTGCCGTGTATTGATGATGCACTCTGCCGCCTTGGAGGCTCTAAGTTTTTCTCCACTATGGATTTAGCTTCTGGATACTGACAAGTTAATCTCTCTCCTGAGGATAGACAAAAGGCTGCACTCATCACTTCCAAAGGACTATTTGAGCCTACATGCATGCCGCAAGGACTCTGCAATGCCCCAGCTACCTTCCAATAAGCCATGGACTCCATCCTCCATGATTTAAAGCTCTCATGTGTCCTAGTGTACTTAGATGACATAATAGTCTTCAGGGCTACCTTTACAGATCACCTGGTTCATCTCAAGGAAGTGTTCATAAAGATTCAAGAAACTGGTCTTAAGTTAAAACCATCTAAGTGTGTTTTCTTCAAAGAGCGTCTTTAATTCTTGGGCCATGAGGTAACCCAGACGGGGATTCACCCAATGATCAAGAAAGTTGAAGCCATTGAAAAAATGCTTCCACCCACCAACCTGTGAGAAGTCCAAGTCTTTCTGGACATGATAGGATATTATAGACAATTTATCCCTGACTTTCCCAATACAGGCAAACCTTTGGTCCAGCTATTACGTGATATCCCTTTTGAATAGACTGCTAGCCAGCAACAAGCCTTTGAGACCCTCAAACAAAAACTCAAAGAGGCTCCCATCCTAGTGTATCCTGGCTATGATTGTGTCAGAAATAACTGGATAATATGATGCCGTTTCTAAAACATGGGGAATAACCACCCAAATCCACATAGAATTGATGATTAACCACCAACGCGGCTTCAGATATTTTTTTGTGAATTTTCAAATTGTAACTCCAGGATTAAGTAGAACAATCAATCCTGAACAGAGTAAACCAAGATAAATGACCTGGGAAAGCATCAATGCATCTTCAGCTAGAATTCTGAGCATTGAGAAGTGACCTGATTTTCATCTTCAGGAATGGAGGGAGGAGCTACAAAATTAGCTGACATGAAATTAACATTTCACGGCACCAACAACAAAGTTCCCGATGCTGGGCCCCATCTTCCTGAAATGATTCTGTTCAGAATCAGATTGTATGGGATATACCGCAACAACCCAAGCACAGGATGCATTTTTAAAATTTAAAATTAGAACTTGGGATAATTGATTTTTATTGAGTAAATTTAGGAGGACTCAACTCTTAGAGTTGAAACAGGGAAAATTATTCAATATAATCAGAAAAATTGACTAAGCAATACCACCTGAGTCTTGATCTCCTATTCCTTTGGCATCTTTCAGTAAGTATCTATTCCAGGTTACAAAGAACCCTTGTATCATCAGTTTCTGACAACCATGCTGATTAGTGAGCTTATATTGGGTGACCCTCATATTACGCTGATTTATCAACGTCAGTTTACAAGGGGGAGCTGGTTTCAGTTGGTATACTGGAGCAGCTGTGACCCATTTTTGATCAACTGTTTGGTTTAAATCCGTTAACTTGGTCAATTTTGATACAGGTTTCCTGGCCTTCTGTGCCTTCTTACTTGGACAGACAATACCCGGCATTATGGAACTTACCGTGACATTACCCTCCACTTTAGCCCTGGGCACAATACCATCATCTGGGAGATGGGATAAAGATAAATTCTTATGGGCAGGTGGGAGTTTCATTGCAGCAAAGGTAAGTTCAGGGTGTCCAATAGCAGTGGGATTGCGCTTGTAGAACTCGTGGATCAGATCAGAGGAATTTGAACAATTGTAGTGAGGAACCCAGGAGTTTTCAGAATCAGGATAACCTTTCCAAGATACCAAATATTTCCAAACGGCAACAATTCTTGCGGAAAGCTAGAATACAATTTAACTCGTACTCAGGTTCTCCTTCCACAAGAATGGGTTGATAAGAGGGAGTCTCTGTTCCTTTGAAGGGAGTAAGGAGACATTCATGGAAGGTGTGGAAAATCTTGAAAGCAGGAGGTAAATCTAAACAATAGGCGGAGGGACCAATCTGATGTTCTACCTTGAAGGGACCAACTTGCTTGGGACCCAATTTACAACATGGAACTTTAAGCTTCATATTGCAAGTATCAACCATGACTAGATTACCTGGCCTGTAAGTTGGACCTTCCTGGCGCTTGCAATCTGTGTATTCCTTGTAAGTTGTCATGGTGGCGGTGAGAGTAACTTGGAGCTCCTGATGGACCTGCTTTAATTCAGCGGCTTGATCAGTTGCAGCTTCCACGTTGCTAACCAAATGAGGACCCATGTTTGAAGATGGATTGTAACCCACATTGGCATAGAATGGCGAAATTTGAGTTGACGTGTGTGGGGCGTTATTATATGTGAACTCTGCCATGGGTAGATATCACACCAGTCATCTTGTTGCACATTGGTGTAGCAGCGTAGGTAGACCTCCAAACTTTGGTTTACCCGCTCCGTTTTTCCATTGGACTGGGGGTGGAAAGCAGTTGAGCGGCACAATTTGATACCAAGGATTCCAGTAAAAGCTTCCCAGAACTGAGCAATAAATTGAGGACCACAGTCACTTACAATCTCCATTGGGATGCCATGTAGAGAGAAGATTCTGTTCACAAATAACCTAGCAGTTTCCACTAAAAATTGTGGTTGAGCAAGGTACAAAGTGCGCCATCTTTGTGAAACAATCAACTACTACCATGATTGCATCAAACCCATTAGAATTGGGAAGCTTGCCAATGAAATTCACCAACACAGACGTCCAAGGGCCCGCAGCAGGCTGAAGTGGAACCAGTAAACCAGTAGTCTTATTCCAACTGGCCTTGGATTGAACACATATCAGGCAATCTCAAACAAAAGCAGCTACCTGCACAGTCAAACCTTTCCAGGAAAACTGGCGGCATATAAGTTCCACTGTTTTGTTTTTCTCTGGATGACCAGCTGTTGGACAGGTATGATTAGCCTCCATGATTTCATCCCAAATAGTGCCCTCAGGGACCCACAAGCAACCTTGATGATATAGTACTGGACCAATCTTATGATAACCCTGAGGCTGACCTACTGGGTTTGCACATGCTAGCTCCAATAGCCTATCATAACCTTTGGACAAAGGTTGTAGAAACTTAACCTTGGAATACAAGTCCAGGTCTGCGCCCTCAGCTAATTACATGGTGGCCAACATAGCCGGTGGAGGTAATTCAAAAGGCACCACAGCTTTGTCTGGAATCATAGTATGTGTGTTAAACTTAGTGTCCATACTAGCATCTGGGAGATGGGAGGGATTCCTGCTTAGAGCATCAGCCAAGTGATTGTCAGATCTCTTAACAAACTTGTAGCAGAACTTTTATCTCGTCAGATCACCATGCCATCTGGATTGGCAACCCAACAAAACCCTGGGTTGTTGATAATATAGAAGAGCTTTGTGGTCAGTTCTTACTACAAATGGATGATGTGCTGACATCAGATGGTGGTGCCAATGCTTTAACAATTCTACTACAGCCAACAATTCCTTGTCGTAAATCATGTAGTTGCGTTCTTGAGCCTCCATCTTCCGGGAAAAATACCCTACAGGTCTCTCAATCTTGTCACTAGCTGTTTGTAACAGCACACCAGCCACAGTGTATTTAGATGAATTGGTGGAGACAAAGAAAGGAAGCTCAGGATCCACATGTCTTAGCACTGGGGAGGACAACAAAAGAGCCTTGACTGCTGAGAAGGCACTTGCACACTCAGGCGTCCAGACTAAAGTTGTATTTCCATTAGCCGAATACAAAGGGGCGGCCACTTCAGACAAGTGAGGGG